>CAUYQU010068389.1:0-40542 GCA_963574635.1 Cheracebus regulus | reverse complement strand
AAAAAAAAATCTTGTGACATTTAAAGATACACTTTGAGAATATATTTCAAGTGAAATAAGCCAGTAACAAAATGATGGATGTTATGATTTCACTTATATGAGATATAAAATAGTCACACTCATAAAAACAGAATGTGAAATGTTAAACAGAATGTGAAATGGTGTTTGTCAAGGGCTCAAGACAGCATAAAATGGGTAAATGTTAGGGAAAGAAGACGCAGAGGAGGGAACTAAAACTGACCCAATCCTTCAGTGTCTCCTATATACTGTTTGATCTGGTGGAACTTCACAGAGGACAGAAACTCAAAACCTGGACGTTGACAGAGCAGAATCAGGTTGATCCAGTTTTACCCACCATAGATACTCACCAATAAAATATGTTGTCTTTCTGGTTAGCCTATTGCTTAGGGGCGAGTTGGGTAATTAAATGGATTAGTGGAAGAGGTATGATCTAACTCTTTCAAGTCTACAGAATACATGCTAGGGTCTTGGGAAGCAAAGATCAGGTAGAGATTTAGGAAGGAGAATAGGCAAAGGTGTTGATAAAATATTAAAAGCTATGTTTATCATGAATGAATTAATTTAAAAATTGAATGCGTTGTCTAAAACAACACATTGCATTAAAGTTTTTGAATTAAGCAAACTAGTCTTGCTCTTTACTAACGTGGATAATTGAGGGCTACTTCTTCTACTTCATATGCTTTCACCTGATTCTCAAAATAAATGTTTAAACATATGATTTCTTTGAATGCTACTTTCTTTCCTTTAGTTTATGGAAAGAAAAGGAGGTTGATTTAAAAAAATAATAAGTCTGGACATGTTTAGATGATAAGCCCAAGCAAGTAGAACGCAAAGGACATTGGGTAATGGGGAACACGTGTTTGGATAGAGCCTTAAGAGGACTGAAAAACACTGGGGTCATATTTTTCTTTGTGCCTAAGACTAATATTTAATGTTTTTTGTTATGCTGTTGAGGCAGAACTTTAAGCCTTTATCAGTACTCTTTCTGTGTTATTTTTATGCAGGAATATTGTGGTATGTTTACCTGAAAAATTGGTAAATCAAATTTTATTTACAAGTAGTAAAACAGTGATTTAAAGAAATCCTATATTTAATCTATCTGCAAACCAAATATATATATTCTTAAAGGGTCTGTTTAGGATGGATTCATTTTTGCAAATCAGGTTTTGTCAAATGAGAGTGGATATACATCTATGTATCTCCTACCATAGACAGAAATCAGAGAACTTTATCAGAGTTTCTTCCAAATTCACTTCATTTGGTCAAGCCCTGATTATTAGTAATAGGTTCTGAAGATCAGGGCTGAGGTCTGCCAAGCTTTTGGAAGATAAAGAAACCAAGATGCCCCTACAGCGTTTGTGAGGTGAATTAATCTTGGGCAAACGTATTTGGCATAGAGATGAGCCTCAAATGTAATGGCCTGGATGTAGATGATAAACAACTAGCACATGGTCCGCCTGAAGCACAGTCACAAGAAGGGCTTTGGGCAAAGGTTTAAGTTGATCTCATTACCTAAGAGCAGAATAGCAAATAGGGATAGGCTTTGCAAACATCAGGATATCTGAAAAAATAATTGACAGAGTTCTTTGATTTCTATGATGTCTAAATTTTACTTTCAATGTGTATCTTAGCGAAGTTGGTTATCATATACTTTAATAGATTTAGAGCTAAATTTAATGAGCATAATTATACTTCATTTGTCTGTTATTGCCTCTATCCACTCTTCTCTGTTTTTCCAATTGCTTCCTTTTCTCTACTTTTATTCTTTACATTAGTATTGCCTCCATGTCATGACATGCTTCTCTTTTGAATATGACGTATTTCCTCCTCTGACCTAAAATATACACTTTAAGAAAAATGCCACACATATTTTTTATACATATACACAAAATGAACTCAAAATGCTCAGGGTATTGATCTAGGTGCTCATTTTGAGTTCATTCCAAGTATACGTATGTACACTTTTAGCAATACCCTCATCTAGGTGTTCATTTTGGGTTCATTTTGCATTTTATGTTTTTAAAGAATAACAAAGAATATTTTTGCCATGCCTTAAAATTAATGAAGGACTTTCTGATCCACTAGTCTATTTGTTTTCACAACTATCCCAAGAGTTCATATGAGAAAATGGTTGCTCCAGAAGGTCATCCTTCTGCAACACTGAGCAGGTAGACCATCCTGCAACACTGAGCAGGTAGAGCATCAGCCTGTATATCCTTTGAATGTTCTTTTAGGATATCCTATGCATAGGATATATCCTCAAGTAAATTTAACAAATTCCCGTGGTTAGTTTGAGATAGCCAGGGAATTGGGAAAAGAAAGTGACTAAAGGAAGAAAAAAAACAATGGTAGTGGCAGTAGTAGTAGCATCTTAGACTACTAATCATATCCCTGGACAAATGCCTGTTGATTGCAAGACATCAACCATTTCCCAGTCTGTACCAGGAGTTATTTTTAAAGAGTCAGACATCATCAAAGCATGATAAATAAATAAATAGTCTGCAAAGAGGAGACTTTGCAAAGAGGAGAATAAATGTCCTGAGTGTATTTAGACCTGGGCAGGGCAAATGTGGTTCGGCCTGGCTTGTGCGGCATTTGGCAGCTTTAAGACTCCTGATTTAATTAACTATGAGGCTTGCGATTGTGTTTGCACACACACACACATATAAACACATGTATACGGATGGTCCCAAACTTATAATAGTTCAACTTACAATTTTTTTACTTAATGATGATTTGAATGCAATACATATTCAGGAGAAAAAATGTTTCAAGTACCCATACAAGCATTCTGCTTTTCACTTTCAGTACAGTATTCAACAAATTAAATAAGATATTTAACATTTTATTACAACATAGACTTTGTGTTAGATGATTTTGCTTAACCGTAGGCTAATGTAAGGGTTCTGAGCACATTTAAAACGGTAGGCTAAGCTATGATATATTGTATGGTAGGTTTATGAAATGCATTTTCGACTTATGATATGCAACTTACAATGGGTTTATCAGGGAATAATCCCACTGTGAATTGAGGAGCATCTGTATATAAACATGTATATATAGATGCACACATCTATTTAGGGAAAATAAGACTTAAAGATGATATTGGTTATTTTTAGTCCATTAATTAAGGTTATCTGACAATTACGTTATATGTACCTAATTCTCTTCTTCCAAATAATTTAAATATTAATCCCTTACACTGTATTAATCTAGGTCAAATATTGGTCAAATCATGTACTAATTATATTGCTTGAATGCAATCAATATAAAAATAGCAGAGTAAAAGAA
Organism: Cheracebus regulus; assembly: GCA_963574635.1. NCBI lineage: Eukaryota > Metazoa > Chordata > Mammalia > Primates > Pitheciidae > Cheracebus > Cheracebus regulus. The sequence goes on along the minus strand of CAUYQU010068389.1, from coordinate 37,230 downwards.
AGGATGTACTTTCCTGGTACATGAAGATTTCCAGTGGAGAAGGAGTGGTATCTGTCTAATTAATTATGAAACAAATTCTCAGGAAATTTTTATCTCTTTAACTCCCACTGCCTTGTAACTGCTGATTTCAGACCCAGTTGAATTGGTTATGAAATACCTGATATTTACTTCCAGGCTAGAAGTAAATAGCTCATGGCAGCCATGTATTCATTAGTCAACCCCCATGCATAATTGAGGGTTGCTTAGGGGCAGTGGGAGCTCTGCTCTTGTGATTACATTTCCAGGTGTGAAATCTCTTTAGCTCTAATTCTAGTCCTGATCTGAAACATAGTTCCTGTTCAAGCAAAACTGAGCTTCATGTCCAGGCATCTCCTCTAGGAAACATCATTACTGGGTCTATCTGTGCTCAGCACCCATTGCCAACCGTGGAGTTCCAGGCAGGATGATAATACTTTTATCTCCCTGACTTACAAAGGCTGCAAGGAGAGAGCCAACAGACATATAAAATCACAAAGTACTCTTCAAGGATGAGCGATTCTGGAAATAAACAATCAGGAAATAAAAACATCATGATAAAATTAATAACTTTTCCTTCAAACATGCACAACAATACCAGCCTACATAGAGAATTCCATTTGGATGAAAGATTCCAGGTTTATATTGTAATTCTTTTTTTTCTGATCTCTGAAAAGGAAACTCTGTCTTGGGCTTCTAGTTCCTAGAAGACTATAAGTGTGTGAAAATCATCATTGCTTAATCTGAACACAGGAACTTGTAAGTTGTGTTTGCCATAGGGCTAGACTAGATTGGCTGATGGACTTTCAGAAACCCCTAAAAAAGATAATAAAATACCACTATACACCCACCTGTATGTGATGCAACTGTAACTCTCATTTTTATTGCCAAGGGAATGTAAAATGGTAGACCACTTTGAAAACTGCTTGGCAGTTTCTAATAAAAAGACACCCTATGACTGTTTCATTCCACTTTTAGTATACTTCTATCAAAAGACTTCTAAGAGAATAATCATAGCAGCTTTATTCATAACCCCTAAATAGAAACAATCCAATGTCTATGAACAGAATAGATAAACCAACTATAGCATATTCATGTACATATGTGGGTGTGTGGGTGTGTATGTGAATATTACTCAGCAATAAAAAAGAATAAACAGCTAAAACATTCAAAAATTATGTTGAGCAAAAGAATCCTGACCCAAAAAGCAGATTATGGATTATATTTACATAAAATTCAATAACAGGTTACACTTATCCATGGTGATAGAATTTGGAATAGTGGTTACCTTTGAAGATGGAAGGAATATGGGAGAGTGTAAGAAGGTGTTATTGACTCTGAAGGCTGACAACACTTTCTGGAGTTGTGAAAATATTCTGTGTCTTGATCAGGCTAGATTAGAGTGTAGCACATCTAAAATTTCATTAAACTGTATAACTAAGGCTTTTAATTTTACTCTACATATATTATACCCCAATTAAGTACTATAAACATATATATATTTAAAAACTTCATAACATATTATAAGGGAATAGGAGATTATAAGGGAAATTCGTGCTGAGTTCTCAGTGAGTACAATCTGAAGAATGGAAGAGGTGATGAAGACACATTAATTTAATCTACCTTATGTCTTTTGTGTTTTAGTTGAGGTGAAGGGATTTAGTGCATCATTGCTAGGAGAAATAGGGGGAAATAAATACAGATAGTTGATGATGTGGTATCAGATCAGATCTGTAACTTAGCCAGAGAGGATATGAACACAGCTCTGTTTCAGTATCTTGAGGGCCATATTACTTCATACTTTTTTTTAACAATCAGCAATGGTCCTGGATTCAAATATATGATTTCAATACATCAGGAGACAGGCACCTTTAGCAAGGTAGTGTCCTCTAGAGGCAGGTGAAGTAATGATAAGCACAGGATATGCACATGAACATGGTGGCTGTTCAGTATAAGCCTGGAAAGGTTATACTACAGGTAGTGGCTGAAGACTTGTTCTAGAACCCATGAGAAACTCTTTTTGGGGCTATCCCCCAAATGCATCTTTGGGACAGGGAGTTTATTTTAAAGAAGGCTAAAATTCTACATGAAAAAAATGAGAAGATGAGTCAGAGACATTGGGTATAAAAATAATTGTTACTTCAGATGTTCTCAAGACTGATGAGTCTGGGTGCTTTGGGTTACATTAAAAAGAAGGTGGCATGTATATATTTGTATATATGTGTGTGCTACTGGGCCCCAAAGCCAAGGTTTAATGAGTTTGACTAGGTGAACTATCAATTTTATTGCTATAACCTGTAAGCATAGTAACAAACTTTCAGTTTCCAGGCTTTCAAAATGATAGAGGTGAGCCTGCCAGGAATTTTGTAAATTCCCATAGAAAGTCCAGCACTGGCTGCCAAGAGATTGGGTCTCCATGGCATCAAATGGCTATGCTCAGTAGGAGAGGATCCCCATGTAGAGGAAGACTTTCTTTATAAAGGCTTTGTGATATTCTCTGAGCTATCAAGAATGTCTGTACTGAAAGGTTCCCACTCATGGAGTGGTCTAATAGCACCTTGTCAAGATAAAAACATAAAAACAGAAGCCTTCAAAAAGCTTATTTTCCCATCATTGGAATGGCTGGCAAATGAGAGTTGACATGCACCCATCAGTTCAATTAACCTTTCCAAAGGAAAGGGCAGAGGATTTGCCTGAATGTGGGTTTTCTGACTACCAGCTAATAAAGCGTATCTAACAAATGAAAATTTAGCTTGGCATCAGTCTGAGAGCGTGAGCAGCAATTTCTAGGATATCAGATTCAAAACATAAAAATTACTCATAATAGAAGCTATAGGGTCAAATCAGGGAGGCAAGTACTATTTATTTCAGTTTACATTTAGAAAATATTCCTGATTCACAAAAGCTATTGTTTTATTGTATATTCTTCTCAACATAAAAGCAAATTTTATCAAGACAATTGAAACCATAAAAGACGGTAGTATGATATAGTGGACAGATCATGGATATTGAAGCCAAACAGATCCAGATTCGAATTTTGCCCTTACCTGTTGCTAGTGACTCTTAATCAGGTTAGGTTAGGTTGGGATACACAGCTGTTGGATCCCAGTAGCTGACAGGAAATGCTTATTTCTCCCTTGTATTACATGCCTTATTAGGTTGGCTATGGCTCTTCTTCATGTTTTCTTTATTCCAGAACCCAAAATTAAGAAGCAGTTTCTTTTTGTTGGCTTCATAGAAGAGGGAGAAAAGAGGGCTTGTGGTGGACAATGTAATGTTTCTTTCCATCGTTCTAAACGAGCTGCATGGCTAAGCCTGAGTCAATGGGTTAGGACTGTAGAGGCTTTACATAAGGAGAGACCCATAGAAAATGACAGAGACTATTCTAAATATAATATATTTCAGTAATTTTAGTAAAGTTGCTTCTCTAAATCTCAACATTCTTGAACTATAAAACAAAGCTAATGCTCTCTGACTCATAGAGTAGCCCACAGTAAACAGATGTAAATTATCTGAATTGAATATGCTCTCAACAAATTTAGCTCATTTTTATTCTGCATGTGTTTGTGTGGTGTGTGTGTGTGTGTGTATGTAGTGTGGTGTGTATGTGTGTGTGTGTGTGTATGTGTGTGTCAGTAATGATAGGATTTATGATACTGCCTAACTAGGATCACAATGAATATAGGTTTTTTTTTGATCTGTGGCTTCTTCGTTTAGTAGTGTATTTTATTTTTCTACCCATTAAACATCATTTTTTGAAGTATGCTTAATATCCTTCTATCATATATAATATAGTCATATATATGGAGCTTCTATCATTGGGCATGTCATGAATTACTTACTCTCCTCCTGATTATTTATGTTGTTCCATTATAGGTTTTTTGTTGTTTTTGTTTTGTTTTGTAATTAATGCAACATAGTACTGAACATCTTTGCATGTGTATCCTTGTTTACAAGTGAAATTATTTATTAAGGCTAAGGTTCTAAATGAATAATTAGGTCAAAGAATATGTTTCTTTTTAAAGTTCTAAATACATATTGTCAATTTTTTTTCCAGAAAGTTCTAACAGTTTTTGACAAACATTTCTTATTTCTTCCCATATGGGTAATAGCGGTGGAGGGGTTAGGAGTAGGTGGAGATGAGGGACTGCCGACATGATGTAAGTATGAATAAACCCTTAAAGAAGATCTGGCCTAGAGAAGACAAGATGACAGACAAATAATAAAGGGCACTGTGGCAAGAATGGAGGGTAGGCTAAAGCTAAGAGCAGCTAAGGTCAAATTACTAAACGAAATCAGTAGCATTCTAAAATCCTAGCCCAGAGGAATGATGGCTGACTTTGTGTTATAGTTGGTTTGAAGGACAGGAAACAGAAGAGTCCATGGGTTTAGGCATGTGCAGGCCTTTCCCAAGATCACAGGGCTAGTTCAGGACCTAGTATTTGAGTCCACTGATCTCATAGTAAGTGCATTTTACACCACACCACAGTGCTTCTCAAGTAAATGCATATTCATGGACATTAAAGAGTCAAAATGCCACACCAGACATGGTGCAATGAAGTGATGAAGTGCATGACACAGGCACGTGCTTCTTGAGGCAATGGCCTACCTAGGCTCTCAGAGTCAGATCAGGTGGATTTCAAAACAATTACTGGAAATTAGTTCCTTCTTCATCCCCATGACTTCCTGCCAATTGGTTTGCTGTCTTCTGCTAACCTTCTTCAAATCATCCCTGTGGGGGTTCTAGCCACTGTATCCTCAAAACTGATACCTTTCTTGATGTTTGCTTCCCCCTGCCCTCCAAAAAGTGTTTTGACTATGTCTTCTCATGGCCAGTGAACATTAGCATTTATTAGTTTTTTAAAAATGAGCATTACCCTGCACCAACACAATTCTAGCTCCTGGAATAGAGCTGTGAGCATGAAGGCAGGAATCTCTTCACAGAGTATTTAGATTTTAGTGAGGGAAGACAGATAAAAATCAGAAAAATTAATAAACAGCAATTTCATGAGGGATATATATTAAAAAGAAAGTATAACAGGATGACATGATAGTGATGGGAGATGGGCCATATTTAGGTTGATAGGGAAGGACTTTTTGAGGCTATATCTTTTTTTGATGCTGAGAAAATATTTGTGAAATTAATTTATTACATAAGCCTATTAAACATACCTATAAAATCTGGAAACAGAGGCAAAAAGATAAAATGGCTGGTTTGCTGATATTACATTATGATACCAACTAATACAGTATAGCACAATATATAATAAGAATATGCAATATGTAACATGTATGAGTGTGCTGCTTCTTAGCAGTGCCTGGTTTCATGCATCATACAAAATTGCAATGAACATGGCACATTAATGCAAAATTTCCATCAATTCCTGCACATAATTAGTATTAGTATGTGATATTGCTTCCTATTATTTTTTCTTTTTCTTCTAATTCGTATAAATTGAAGGGGCACAAACAGGGTTTTGTTACATGGATTTACTGGAACTGCAAAAAGGAACTAACCTTAGGAAGACTGGGGTAGAGTGTTCTGTACAGTAGAATCAACAAGTAGAAAGGTTCTGAATCAGGAACAAGGTTGGCGTGTTTAAGAAATAGCAAGAATGGCTGGGTGCGGTGGCTCACACCTGTACTCACAGCACTTTGGGAGGCCAAGGTGGGTGGATCACCTGAGGTCAGGAGTTCAAGCCCAGCCTTGCCAACATGGCAAAACCCTGTCTCTACTAAAAATACAAAAAATAGCCAGGCATCATGGCTCACACCCGTAATCCCAGCTACTCAGGAGGCTGAAGCAAGAGAACCGCTTGAATCTGGGAGGTGGAGGTTGTAGTGAGCAGAGATCGTGCCACTGCACTCCAGCCTGGGCAACAGAGCGAGACTCCGTTTCAAAACAAAAAAAAAAGGCCAGTTGTGGTGGCTTACGTCTATAATCCCAGCACTTTGGGAGGCCGAGGTGGGTGGATCACGAGGAGTTCAAGACTACCCTGGCCAAGATGGTGAAACCCCGTCTCTACAAAAAATACAGAAATTAGCTCAGTGTGGTGGCAGGTGCCTGTAACCCCAGCTACTCAGGAGGCTGAGGTAGGAGAATCACTTAAATCCTGGCGGCAGAGGTTACAGTGAGCCAAGATCGTGCCACTGCACTCCAGCCTGGGCAACAGAGCAAGACTCCAACTCAAAAAAAAAAAAAAAAAAAGAGAGAGAGAGAGAGAAAGAAATGGCAAGAAGTCCTCTGTGGCTGGAAGGTGGTAAGGGACAAAAGATAATATTAAAAACGTGGGGGCCAGATCCTATGGAATTAAGTAGGTTCTGGTAAAGAGTTTTGGTTTTATATTCATTTCAGTAGGAAGATATTAAATGGTAAGAAGATTCCCACAAATGTGCTTATTTGAAAACTAATAATAATGGTAGTAATAATAGCAACAATTCAAAAATAACAAAAAGTGGTTTGGATTTTCTCTCCCCAGTCCTCCCTCTCCTCCAAATGAGATGAGAAAGACATCAGAATGCTAGGAAAGAAAAATGTCAAAAGTGGTGAAACCTGTGCAGAGCCGTGAATCTGTCTTTGTTCTACTATGTGAAAACAAAGAGAGTTCAACTATGAGACAGCAATATTTTAAAGACAGCTTTGAAACCTTTTGAACAATTTTCTTTTAAATAATATATGCAATGCTACCTTTGTAAAACATTAATTTTTATGCTCTTGAATGATATCTCTAAACTGGTAAATATGTCCCTGTATACTGAAAATAACTTTTACTAAATAAATTTGTTTTGAAACCATTGTGTACCGTGTTTTGTGTATTTTCTCTCTGTAAACGTGTGATTATCCATGATTTCCTTCTCCCTGTTACACCGGCTAAGCTAAAGCTAACAGTGGATATAGTCATCATAGTTATGGAAAGGAATAGAATTACTCAGGGCAACTCTAAAGAGTAGTGGTTCTTAGTCACTGATGTGCAGCAGAATCACCAGTGAGAGACTTACTTCCTTCATTTTATTATTTTATTCTGATACTGATGTCTAAGCCCACTCCAGATCAATGGAATCAAAATCTCTGGGAATGGGGACCAGGACTCAGTAATTAAAAAAAAAAAATCTCTGAAGTCATTCCAATGTGAAATTAGGATTTGAAACTATAAAGTAAGATTGGAACAGAATTGAGGACTTGATCCTAATAAATGTCTGGGAAAAGAGGGAAGAAAGAACCCAAATGGAACAAATTCCAGTAGATCTTAAGGCCTGTGAGGAAGCATTTTGGTTCTGGGTCCTGCCTTCTTGGCTCACTGTGGTGGCGTCATCACCTTCAGGACTCTGCAGAGTAGCCTTGCCCTTTTGGCTGGGTAGGGTTCCCCACCTGCAATATTCTCAATGCTGGACTGTAAGCAGGGGAATAACACAGATAAACATGTTCCTACAATAGCCTTTTACCTCCCACAATTAGTTAATGCAGGAATCATCTTCTTTGGAAATTACCTGCAACTCTGACATCCTCTAGGGCCCAATTTTACTATGAAGCAAATTCCACCTGTCTCCTCTGCCTTGCCCTCCTACCCCCAACCTCACTGATTTGCTACACTCCATCTCAGTTCTCAAATGTTTCTCAGTAAATGGAACCTCAGCCCCTTGCAGTCAGGCCCACAACAAAAGTGTTATTTCCAACACATTAGAAGGATCTCTTAGCAACTTCTGCCTCATAGGGTTGGAAATTTTAATTACTTGCTTCTGGTCGCAAGGCTTCACCTTCCTCATAACACCCAAGGAAGAAATTGCAACGGTAGGGCCTTCAAGAAGCTCCCCCTCCACAGATGACTCAGACATTTCAAGGTTCTCTGTGAAACATTCTCTGCATCTTCCTGCAGGAGACACAGGAAGAAGGCCCTAAACTTTTCTCCCTCACCCAAAAAATGCAGTTGCATTTGCCCTCACCCAAGACCTTTCCCTCCCCTCTCAGGAGGGGTGTCATTCTCTCTAAGGCTAATTTCTTTTCCTCTGCCCTCTTGATCACTCTCTCCTGTCTTCACAGAGAACTCACTTAATCTATTATTTCCTCCTATTTGTGTTTTTTTCAGTCTTTATTTCCATGCCCCTTTCTTCTCACTAGACAAACATCTTCTATCTTAAAACAATGCAATAAAACCACATTGGCTGAGTCTCCTCTTTTGGTGGATTCTATTTATTGTCTCCCCTCTCGCTCATGGTCTAGCTTCATTGTCCGTATTCTCTGCTCTTCATACCTAACATCCCTAATTCATCCCTAAATCTTTAGTTATATATTTTTAGGCAAGATCTCACTCTGTCACTCAAGCTAGAGTGCAGTGGTGTGACCTAAGCTTACTGCAGCTTTGAATTCCTGGGCTCAAGTGATCCTCCCACCTCAGCCTCCCAAGTAGCTGGGACAACAAATGCTCCACCATGCCCAGCTAATATTTTATATTTTTTTTGTAGAGATGGGGTTTTTCTGTGTTTCCCAGGCTGGTCTTGAACTTCTGAGCTCCAGCGATTCTTCTGCCTTGGCCTACCAAAATGCAAGGATTGCAGGTGTGAGTCACTGCATCCTAAATCACTTCTAAATAATTATTCTAGACCCTAATCTGGCTGCTGCTCAGATCCTTGGAATTTCTCTTACTGAAGTCACTAATATGATCCTTGGAATTTCTCTTACTGAAGTCACTAATGAATCCCCTGTTGCTATTTTTAGTGAATGTTGTTCAGGCCTTACTTCTCCCTCAAACTCTGCCAGTTTTATTTCCCGGTGTGGGTGGTTTTCCTCAATCCTCCCTTATTTGATGGTTTTTCTCAGAGTTCTGTTCTTAGACTGCCTCCTTTCTCACTGACACTTTTCCAGGTTGATCGTATTTTCTCTGATGTCTTCAAAGGACACCTGTATGTGACTGCTTCCCAAATCAGCATCTCCAGCTCCTGGCTGTTTTCTCAGTCCACACGCATGCTCCCACTGAACAAACACCTCTCCAGAACATTCATAAGCACCTCCAACCTAACCTGAAAAAAACTGAGCTCAGCATCTTCCCCTTCTCTGCACCCCTCATGCCTTTACTTCTTCCTGTTGTATTTAGTGACGGTGCCACCATCCATGTAGTTTCGTCCAATTGAAAACCTTCCAGGAATCTGTGATTTCTCCATCCCTTGCATTTTCCTCCTCAAATTGGTTACCTCAAACCCATCTCCCCTTTATTCCTATTTGTAGTCCCCTTTCATAGGCCCTTATTATGACATCTCTCTGAATAGAAATAGCCTTCTAACCCTCTTTCTTAACTTCAGATTTCCTCACCTTAATGTATCCCACACTGCTAGTGGAGGGGAAAATCTAAAATTGAGCCTGACTCTACCCTTAGCTTTTAGGTAATATGCAAAAGACTTTTCAAAGCAAATAAATCCTCTCCTTATCTGGCCCAGCCTCAATTCTTACCACATTCTTCTCCTTTTATATTCCTCTCTCTTCATTCCCTCAACTCATATTTACTTTTCTTCAAAACATTCAGAGCTATCTGCCCCAAACGAGCCGTGCTCATTTGTGCATTTGCACCAATACTTCCCTCTGCTATGTGCGGGGATTCTCTCTATGTCCCTCTTCATATCCTTCTCAGCTCCTCCACTGCCATGAGAGATGGAGCTTGTTGTCCTCCCCGATGCTCTGGCACTCTGCACTGGCAACTACTGTAGCTTTCATCACACAAGTTTTTACATGTCCATCTCCCTCACTAGTATGGGAGATCCTGGAGGAAGAGCCTAAATATGATTTTCCTCTCTGTCTCCAGAGCTGGAATAAGGGCACTGTTGGGCACAGAGGAGGTGCTATATGAGTGTGGGAAAGTGCTGCACATCCATGTTGGTTCTGCTAGGGGATGTATTTGACTAGGAGGGGCCTTGAGGTACTTCTGAGCCCTCCTCTGATTCGGAGGGCTGTGACAACTACATAGTCTCCAAAACTACTTTAAAAACTGTTATAGTGTTGATCTTGGTTTATATAGAAGGTATTAACAATCTCCCAGTACCAAGCCTTCTAGCACATAATAGAAGCTAAATTAATATTTGATTAAAATTAATGAATGAACAACCTTGTGACTTGAAATTTTAGCTCTGTTTTACAATAGTCTTGGCAAGGAGATGCCTTGTTAAAGAATGAAACAGCTGCATTATGCTGGAGTGCAAAGAAGGAATGTATTTCTTCAAGGTTTTTCTTTTCCTTTATTTTCTCTCTCTCTCTCTCTCTCTCTCTCTCTCTCTCTCTCTCTTTTGACACGGTCTTGCTCTGTCACCCAGACTGGAGTACAGTGATGCAATCATGGCTCAGGGCAGGCCCCACCTCCTATGCTCAAGCGATCCTCTCACATCAGCCCCACAAGTATCTGGGACTACAGATATATCACTATGCCAGGGTAATTTTTTTTTTTTTTTGGTAGACATGGGGTCTTACTATATTGCCTAGACTGGTCTCTATCCTCCCACCCTGGCCTCCCCAAGTGCTGAGATTATAGGTGTGAGCCACCATGCCCAGCCCCAAATTTTTGTTATAGCAAAGTTATATATATTAAAATTCATTTGATATTTGGAAATTTCCCATCTAACCTGAAGCAATCATTTTAAGCAAATAAAAATTTACTGAAAATCTCTTTAGGGCAGTTCTCATGTTGATCCTAAGTGTATTTTTTGTATATGTGCCTATCATTCGTTTTCTTACATTTGTTTGAAGGAAATACTATGTTTACTTCTTACTTCAGCTTTCTCAGAACTCCCTACAGTACTCAAGAACATGCATCATGCAGAAGTTAACTATTTCTTGGCAAATCTTAATGCACATGCTCACCCAGACAAAAAGGAAGTCAGAATGACAAAACAATTTCAGGTAAACATGTCTGTGGCTGAGATTTCATTTCCTCAGAACCCAGGCTTTCTTTCTGGCTAATTTGATCATATCTAAATGAATGAGCTTTTAAAAATTGAAATATTGGCTAATCTAAGAAATATTTTGAGAAAAATTAAGACTAAAGCTGATTATTGATTCATAAACTTAAGAACTTGATCAAATATAGTAATATGTAAAAAAATGTATCACAAAAAAGAATGGATATACTACATATGTATTAGACATAATTGATACAGAATTATTTACCATTATCATATTATTTAAGATTCTAGAGATGTTTTGAAGAAAATCAATGACTGAAAATATGTGACGAATGCTTTCATTCTTGTTGTGACTTGGATGTTAGGTGAAAATTGCAGAGTGATGACTAGTTCTCTGAAACTGACAGAATAAAGATGATATGTGCTGTATATATTAACCATAATTCTCATCAAATGAATACTTCTCTGCATAAAACATTCAAATATATTGGTGATTGTGATGTTTCTTTTGCTTCCCATATTTTAGTGTCAAACAACATGTACTATGTTTTCTGGATACATATTTCCAAACCAAGATCTCTCAGCATGTAGATACATAAAATTTTTGATTACCATTAAATAATATTGACCAAAAGAAAACTGCCACATCTAAGACTGGAAAGTGGAAAAAGGAAAAGACAATAAAAAATGTAAAAATATTAAAAGTGGGCTTAGGAATCTACATTTTTATGAGTTTTCCAGGTAATGCTGAAGCATAACCAGGTTTTGGAAGCACAGACAAGAATCCAGTTCTTTGTTTAGAAATAATTTCAGCATCTCCCAGGATCCTTTACAGCGCTAGGAATGGGTGCTATACAGTGTCCCTGGCCAGCAACAAGGGAGAAGGGAGCAGGTGTTTCCCTCTTCCTTCCCTCATGTGATGATAAATGAGTCTGCAGTAGGTAGACATGAGCCGGCTGCAGCACCTAGCTTGCCCCGCTTGGAAATGTCAGCTGGCAGCTGGTGGGAAACATGAAAATTCTTTTAATGTAATTTATTATTTCAGAGTTGAGGAAACATTTATAGAGATATTAAGTTACTTGGCAAGATAACACAGATAGATCTGGTAAGATTTGGAAATAGAACTCAGGCCTCTTGAGACCTTATCCAGAACTTTTCTCATTAAAAAAAAAAAAGACTCTTTGCAATCAAACTTTACCCTAATTTTCCAGCCTCATTTCCTATCACTTAACTCTGAATATATTCTTAATTTTTCCTCAGAACTCCAGCCACTTCATAATATAGTTGTAATGGCAGCCGATAGCCCCTTCTTTCTTTTGGTAAAAGCCTTTGACTGAAGCCTTTTATCTTGGTTTGAGTGAGATTCACCCCAGTCCCTGACCTGATCGATGAACAGGGCATGACCCAAACCAGGGTGTGTGAACACTGAATGAATAGTTCAGGGAGGCCATGGACTCATCCAGGTCAGCGAGAGTCAGTCAAGGCACTTTGTTGGAACCACTGGGATAGAGGCATTTTTTTTCCATCATGGTCATTGTGGGCAGAAGGTAACCTGTTCTTACTGGAGGGCAGATTTGGCAACAGTTGGGGAGTTACCACTAGAGTAACAACAATTTTAATCTCTGACATGATCAGAGATTAAAGCCATCACAGAAGAAAAAGTCATGTAGAGAAGAGAGACTAATTTCTGTTGTTACCACTAGAGTATCTGAATCCAGTTACACCATTTTCAGAACTATTCCTGAATTTTTCAGTTAATGCATGCAACAAATTAGCTTTTGGCGTAAGCCAATTTGATTGAATTTCTGTTATTTGTGGATGAGAGAGATCTTTAGTAAAATGCTTGATTCTGTCACTTTGCAGCCTTTCTACCATTGCATGATGATACCAATTCTCTATTTTTCCTCCTGTGAAGCTATTTGTTAGAAAAGCAATGAAAGGATTACTTGACCTGTTATGTTGATCACTCATGCAAAACAATTGCTTGGTTATGAATAGACCTTTCCTGAGGAGCATTAGGTTAAGCATGTGGGAAACTGATTTTTAACTGCTAAAACACTGGCATAGTCTCCTAAAATGTCACTGAACAAACAAGAACTTTTGCTTTGTGGAGTTAAACTTTTTATGCTGGAAGAGATCATTGAAAAGCAACCATGAAATAGTCTGGGTGCGGTGGCTCAAGCCTGTAATCCTAGAACTTTGGGAAGACCAAGCGGGTGGATCAATTGAGGTAAGGAGTTTGAGACCAGCCTGACCAACATGGTGAAAACCCATCTCTACTGAAAATATCAAAAATTAGCTGGGCGTTTGGTGTGCACCTGTAATCCCTGCTCCTTGGGAGGCTGAGGCAGGAGAATCACTTGAACCCGGGAGGCAGCTGTTGCAGTGAGCTGAGATCTCACCACTATGGTCCAGCCTGAGTCACAGAGTGAGATTTAATCTCAAAGAAACAAAACAAAAAACAGACACATGAGAAACTAAGCATTAAAATTATTCTGTGGGTTAGAAGATGATGCGAGCTATATTAAACAAAACAAAATATAACAAAACAAAAACAAAACAGACAGGTTTCAGGCTCCAGGCTGATCGGCAGCAGTCAGCCCACAGTCCAAAACTGCTTCAGCAGATCCAGGGTCCAGGCCTTCCATAGTATACCCTGGTACCAGGCTGGCCCCTACAGACCTAGTTTCCAGGATTGCCACAGTAGATCCAGGATCCAGGCTGGTACTCATGGTCCCAAGACCCAAGCCTGCCCACATGGACTCAGGATCCAGGCTGGTTCCTGAGAATCCAGGTACCAGGCCCCTCTCAGTGCCAGGCAAGTCCTTGTGGAATCAAGCTCAAGGCTTACCTTGGCACGAGGTTGGCCCTCATGACTATGAGCTCTAAACCCACCCCATAGACCCAGGCTCCTGGCCTGATCCCACAGACCCAGTCAACAGGTCTACCTTAGTGGATCCTGGCATCAGGCCAGCCCCCATGTACCCAGGATCCAGGCCCAGTGTTTCAAAACCAGGTTCCAGGCTGGCTTCATGGGCCCAGGCACCAAGCCTGCCCAGCTTCTGACCTAGGCACCAGGCCAGCCTGCCTGAGGACTTGAGCAGCAAGATCTCTCACAGACCCTGTCAGAGGGCACACAAATCTCAGCCATCTGATTGGTTAAGGGCTTTCCCTGATGAAACCAATCCATAAGGACTGGAATAGATGGCTACTTCTTCAAATGCATAGACATGAACATATGGCCACAAAGATCATGAATAATCAGGGAAACTTGACACTACCAAAGAAATAAAATAAACCATCAGGAACTGACTGCAGAGAAATAGAGATTTGCAAGCCACCTGAAAAAGAACTTAATATTATCGTCCTAAAGAAGTTCAGTAAGCTATAAAAGAGTGCAGACAACTAAATAAGATCTGGAAAATAATACATGAACAAACTGAGAAGTTCAACAAAGAGAAAGAACCACAAAAAAGAACCAAATAGATTTTCCAGAGCTAAGGATACAATGACTTAACTAAACCTTTCTACTGAGAGCTTCCACCGCAGATTTAATGACAGAGAAGAAAAAAAATGAGTGCTCAAGCAAAGGTCATTTGAAATTACCCAGAGAAGAAGAAATAACTTAAAATAGTGAAGAATGCCTATAGGAATTATGGAGCAACATCAAGCAAACCAACATACACATTATGGAATTTCCGAAAAGTGTAGAGAAAGGGGAAGAAAGTTTATTTAAAGAAATAATGGCAGAGAACTTCCCAGACCTGGAGAGGAAAGTGAACATTAGGGTCCATGAATTGCAAAGACCCCCAAAATAGATTAAATGTAATAATCAAAACAGCATAGTACTGTCATAAAAACAGACATATATTCCAACGGAACATAATAGAGAGCCTTGTTGTGGAGAGAAATAAATCCAAACGTTTATAGTTAAATGATCTGAGACAAAAATGCCAAGAATACACAATGGGGAAAGGACAATCTCTTCAATAAATTATGTTAGGAAAACTGGATATTCACATTCAGGAGAAAGAAATTAAATCCTTATCTTTCTGCTCATACAGAAATCACTCAAAACGAATTAAAGACTTAAACATAAGACATGCAACTGTGAAACTATGAGAAAAAAATGCAGGGAAAAAAGTTTTTGATATTGGGCTGGGTAATAAATTTTGAATATGACTCCCAAAACACAGATAACAAAAACAAAAATAGAAAAATGGGATTGATTCAAATGGAAAAGTTTCTGCATAGTAAAGGAAATAATCAACAGAGTGAAGAGCCAAGAGAAAATATTTTGAAAACATACATCTAATAAATTATATAAAAACTCAAACAACTCAACAGCAAGAAAATAAATAACCTCCAATTTCAAAAATGGATACATGATCTGAATAAGAATTTCTCAAAAGATACAAATGGCCAACAGATATATTTTTAAATGCTCAATATCATTAATCATTAGAAAAATGCAAATTAAAATCACAATGATCTATCACCTTGCAGCTGTTAGAATGGCTACTACCAAAAATGTGAATGATAACTAGTGTTGGAGAGTATTCAACACTTGTACACTGGAGAAAAGAGAACACTTGTGCATTGTTGGTGGGGATGTAAATTAGTACAGCCATTATGGAAACAGTGTGAAGGTTTCTCAAAAATTAAAAATAGTACTGTTATATGATCTGCTTCTGGGTATGTGTCAAAAAAATAAAATCAGTATATTGGAGAGATATCTGCACTACCATGTTTTTTACAGCAATATTCACAATAGCTGAGACATGGAATCAACCTAAATGTCCATTAAAAGGTGAATTAATAAAGAAAATTTAATACACACACATACACACACAAACATACAGAAATGCCATTTAGGATAAAAGGTCATTTGCAACAACAAGGAAACCTGGGCAACAGTATATTAAGCTAAGCCAGGTACAGAAAGACCAATACTGCTTGATCTCACTTATTATGTGGACTCTAGGAAAGTCAAACTCATAGAGGCAGAGTAGAATGGTGGTTGCCAGGATTTAGGGGGTGGTTTGGGCCTGTGGTAGATGTTGGTAAAAGGGTTTAAAGTTTCAGCTAAATATGACAAATATGTTCTAGATATCTATTATATAATATGGTGAGTATAATTAATAGTAATATATACTTTAATAAATAATTAAAAATAAAGACATTATTTAAACAGTGATAAAAGAGAAATATCAAATTTATTCAGTAATATTCACACAACTAAAGAATAATTACATGGTATCCTCATAAAAATAGTATTATGGAAAAAGTAATCATAATTAAGGGTCAACAGGCAATAAAGAAATTAAATGACCTTATAGTATACATAAAAATGATTTGTAAAATGAAAATATATAAGATAATATTACCAAAATTGTAGTTTTCTGGAATTACTTTTTTATGAAAGTCTGATTTTAAACATTTTCTTAGAGTGTAACCTGTTTAGTATTTGCTTCTAGTCTTTTTGTTGGTATATTGATGTGTGTGTGTGTGTGTGTGTGTGTGTGTGTGTGTGTGTGTTATGTAATGGCTAATAAAAAAACACAAGCTAATTTCTCAAAGCAACAACAAAGTAATAGAAAAGAGTATTAAAAATGTTGGGGGTGCAGAGGGTTATAATTTAAAATAGGCCTAACTAGCAAAATAACAATTGAGCAAAGACTTAGTGGTGAGGAGTTATGCAAATGGGCACCTAAAGAGAGTGTTTCCAAACAACCAGAGTCAAGGGCAAAAGAGATTGTGCCTGTATTCCAGGAACAGCATGAAGGCTCCTGTATCTGCTAGTGCAGAGCTAACAATGGAGAGAGAAAGTCAGGAAGATCACAGGGGTCAGATCACATATGGTTTACAGACAACTGTAAGTACATTGTCTTTTACTCAGTGAAATGTAAAATGAAGAGCAAGTGAAGTTTATTTTATTTTCTTTTAGCAGAGGAGTGACATAATATGATTTGCATTTAAAAATGTCTTTGAGTGCAGTGTTGAGATAGACTAGGAGTAAAGGTGGAAATGGGGAGGCCAATTAGAAGGCTACAGTGGGTAATATCTGCAAGTGTTTGGCTCCACACTTCAATTCTAAACTCTCCTCTTTACCAAGGGGCTGGAAGCTTGCAAACTACTATTTCCTGATTCTTTTGCCAGCTGGTTTTCAGATAAGATCTGCCAATGGAAAACGTGATGGAACAATAAAAATTCAAGGAAGGGAGAAGCCATTTGTCCTGCATCTGGTGGCACCTCCAGTTGTCCTAGTGGTAGGAATAGCAAGTACCTGAGCATCTAGAGGTTAGAAAACCACCAGGTGGTATGGAAAGAAGTTCAAATAGAGCATATTTGGACCAGAAGTGGGGTTTGTGCATGAGGAGAAAGTAGGAATTCAAATTTGGAAGTATTAAGTTTTAGACAACTATTGGATATCCAAGTAGGAATGTCAATAAGTAATAGTCCTGGAATTCAGGAGTGATGTCTAGGCTGTAAGTAGACATTTGGAAGTTAGTGATGTCATTTAAAGCCATGAGACTGAGTGAAGTCATTGAAGAAAAAAGAAAAGAACGCCACCACTTAAATCCTGAGGATCCCTGACATTCAAAGCTCAGGGAGAAAAGGAATCAGTGAAAGAGCTTGAAAAGAGTGAACAATGAAGTGAGAAGCAGACCATCAAAGAAGAGGCAGTGATCGACCTTGTCAAATCAGGGGATGAGTCAAGTATGATGAGGACTGAGAACTGACAGCTGTATTTAGCAGTGGAGGTTACTGGTGACCTTGACCAAAGCAGTTTTTATAGAGAATGAAAGAGAGTGTGAAAGTAAAAATCATGGCAACAGTTTATTAATTCACTAATTTATTAAAAAATACTTAGCATCTGCTTTGTGCCAAACACTAGGGATTGCAGGTGCATAAGAAAGACATTATCCCTGTCCTCTTGGAGTTTAGGGTATTTTACTATAACAATAGGCTGTGATTTCGTACAGGGATAAGCTTCAAAACACTTATTATGTGTGTGCATGCACATACACATGCACACACTTGAAAAAATAAAGCAAGAATGAAAGATACCGGCTAATGGAAGTTTACTGTGAGTGCTGTATGATACACTAGAGAAGGCACTACCTCTATGAGCTAGGACTTGTTAAATGCTATTTATATTTATCTTCAGAGTTGAAGCATCTGGCATCTTTAAAAAGGGATTATTGACACCCTTCTTGTTTTTATTTGGAGAAGTAGTTGACCAGGTGCCATAATTTGATTTTAATCTGATTTTATCTCTGTAGTGCTCAGATAGTTTAATTACTGGTTTGATCAAACACCTAGAATATGAATTGTTAGAAAAATAACACATTGTATTCTTGTAGGCAGAATTGTTTCCCTGGATTCTCTCTCCTGAGTACAAGTGGTTATTCATGGCTCTCCAGGGACTAGGACTTGCAAAACAGTATTTTGTTCATCTAAATATTGTTTGATAGAAATCATGTAAAGCACTATCTGAAACCCTAATGTTTTATTGGATAAGTTTTGGCATGAAGTTCTGTTCTGCGCAAATTAAAACAATTGCAATTGAAACAAAATGTAAGTGGTAGATATTCTAATGTGTTTCATTTTAATTTGGTCCCTAAATATTAGAAGTAAGAGCCCTCATAAAGTATAGGAAAACTTTATTCTCATATGTACTTTGAGATAGACACCCAGGCTGGGTGCAGTGCCGTGATCTCGGCAACCTCTGCTTCCGGGTTCAAGCGATTCTCCTACTTCGGCCTTCTGAGTAGCTGGGATTACAGTTGTGTGCCATCATGCCTGGCTAATTTTTATATTTTTACTAGAGATAGGGTTTTACTATGTTGGCCAGGCTGGTCTCAAACTCCTGACCTCAAGTGATCTGCCTACCTTGGCCTCCCAAAGTGCTGGGATTGCATGCTTGAGCTACCATGCCTGGCCTCACAAATATATTTAAAGTGTATCAATATTTCAAGTTTTCTATTTGAAAACACATAATCATATAAAGACACTGTTAATAATCTATAAGCAAATGCTCTTGGACCATTATGAAGTCACATTGTAATAAAGCTCATGTATTTTGTTAATTCAGGTAATGAGGTCATCCTGCTAAGAACTCCCTTAATAAGCATTGGCATAACCCATTTTGAACTCAGCCTAGGAATTTTATTAACAAGTGGGTGAATACAACTTACTCCTACATTCACAATCTGAAGCAGAATGATTTGTATTCCACACATGGGCATTTTAAGAAGAGATTTCCTCACCAGAAACTTTTTATCAGGCAATAGGGGAATAAATGAGAAACTATGGCATGATTCCTTAAAAAGAAGCAATTAAATATTTTGAAAATTGTCTATAATCAAAATGATTAATTCCACTATGTAACATATCTAGAATAAAATATAAGCTCCAAATGGTAACAACACAAAAATTACTTGATGAAATCAGAAAACCCCAAACTTCATGGCCTTGTTTTGGCTGAGATAACTTGAAATAACCAGAGACATAGCCCCACCGGATCAAGGTATTTGCTGTATTTTCTTAGCTTTCAGTAATTGAGGATATAGAATTAGTGGCTGAAATGAATATTCTTAGTTTTTGTTCATTTGTTTGTCTGAGCTCTATTGATTTTTCTACTGGAATTTGTTTAACTTTTTCCTCTCTATTCTTTTTTCTTTAAATTAAATCCAATCAAAGTTACAACATCCCCTTATATTCTTGAATGAAGAAGAAAAGTTGTTTCCAAGAGTATCAGGCATAATTTGAGCTCATTTCTGTCCTTACATGTAACTCCAACCCAGACAGTTTATTAGCTAATGAGATGTAACATTATTCCATTTGTCAAGATTAGATTTGTGGGGAAAATTGCAGAAATAGCCTCTTTCTTCACTCTTTGCATCAACGTGATGATTAATTCATGCGTGGCAGGGTGTTCTGCAAAGCCAGAAGCCCTCTCATGCTGGGAAATGGCTCTGAACTCATATCCATGGGTGTACACTTTGCTGACAGAGTGAATGTAAATCAGGATTTGAAAAGGTCTTTTCATTATTTAAATAGGAGAGAATGATTTGCACTAGTTACATTTGACTGCCTAGACAGCATAGCATATAGTCTTTTTTGATAATAAACACTGTGAGAGCAGTTTCCAAATTTTATTTCTCAAAATCAAGGAGTTCCCACAAAGTGAGATGAAAGCGAGGAGGGTCATATGTATATTCTGGCAGCTTACTTCCTAATTTCAACCTTAGTTGCTCTGCTTTTAGCTCTTTTAAATAATAACATGTTACATTTGAAAACAACAATATAAAGTGGATTTGCTGCTTTAAAAATTAGTTTGCTACCCAAAGAAAAAAGTTGTACTGAATAAGGAGCAGCAGGGTGAGGAGAGAATCTGAATCCAGATGTGGTAGAATCTGCTAATGATTCTAAACTTCTTTTCAGAAATTAACCTTGATCTTCCAGCTCCCCTTCCATTTTAGCTGGCCACAGGCCATCCAGCGAGAAGCTGTATTTCCCAGCCTTCCTTGAGCTAGCCCTGAGTTATATAACTAAGTCCTGATCAGTGAAGTGTGAGCAGAAGTGGTGTGTGTATATTCTGTATCCATTCCCCAAAAAAGGAAGCTACAACTGATCTCCATATCCCAGCTGCTGGCACTGCCACCTTAGTGCCTAAGATGGAAGCCATAAATTGAGGATGTCAGAGCTATCTCACCAGACTGTAACTGCTCCTTTTGAACTAAGATGTGAGTGAAAAATAAAATTCCACATTGTTGAATCTTTAGATTTTGGTTTTTTTCTTTTTCTTTTTTTGAATAGTATCTCAGCTTTTATCCAAGTAATGTAACAAAGGCCATGCAAAGGAGTTGTGAGGTCAGTTTCACTGGAAAGGCTGACTTAATGGAATTTAATCTTCAATGTAATTGAGTTTAATCTCATGTTTACCTCGAAATAACATGGTATAAAGGTGTATCACCTCAATCAGTGCTGTATAGGCTAAAGTGGACAGATTCTAGTCATTATTATCCTTATGATTTGAGATGGCACAAAGTAGGGCAGGATTAAATGTGTAAACACAGCTATACAAACAAACATGGGCAGAAATTAGGAAGTGGATGTTGTATTATGACATCCATGCCTAGCAGTTAGTGAATTGAGGGCAAAGCATGAAAAGTAGAGCCATTTAGGTAAAGTGATAGCTGGGCTGAATTTTCTCATTATTTGCCATTTTGAACTTTTGCTGTCTCTTTCCTATAAGCACCTTCTGAGGCTTCACAAAGTACCAACAGTTATCCTACCTACACCAGAGGCTTCCCATGCTTAACTGCTTCCTTGGCATCTAACTAATTGTCTCTTGTCCAAGGTTTTCTCAATGCTTACGATAAACCTACCCTCAGATATCCTATAATCAAACTGAACACATTAAACCCAAGCTCTCTTTCTCTTCATAGAGTTTGCTTGCCCTATTGTCTGCTTATCAATATTACATTTTTTGGGGTCTGTCTCTGAGATTTCCTTTGATTTTCTTTACTCCTTCATCTGTCTAGCCAATGTCAACATTTCCTTATTTTCTTTCTTTAAACTCATTTTTAGATTCAACCATCATCTTCTGGTTTTTATGGCCAACCCACTGGTTGAAAACCAAAGCATATTAGATCCTGGAAAGATCCCACAATCTTCTATTTGGTCCAACACACTTGGTTACAAACAAATTCTATTTTCCCCCAGTGTCAAGATATGAGAAATGCTGTTAGCATTTCATTTTCTTCCTCAAGAATCCATAATGCATGGCTCCCATTTGACTGTTGCCTATAGCCCACATTTGCCTTCCTTGACAGACTTTCTATGATAAGATCCTAATGAAATGTGGTCTGGGGTAGTGGTTAAGAACACAGCCTTTAATGTCCTAAAGGCCTGGCATTAAATTCTAGCATTACTACTTACAGACTCTTGTATGGCCATTTTAAGTCTCCATATATTATCTGTGAAATGATGCTAATGTTTCCTTGATAAGACTTTTCGAGGTCTACAAAGCAGGAGACCATCTGTAAAATGTGTAGTAAAGTACACAGCACACAGTAGGCACTCAATTCACGTGTTTACTGTTATCTTCCAGCCAGCATTTCCTCCACTTCCATCTTCTGCATTACATCCCTTGTTCTCCTGGGCAGCACCCTCCTTGTTCTTTCCTTGGCATTTCTAGTGTCTTTCACTCTTAATTCCCATTTAAGATCCTACTTCCCTCACATAGTCTTCTCCGAGTCCCCTCATTTCTCTAAGATGGAGTATGTTTTCATTTATTCTCTTTAGTTACAAGGGGGCAGGAATCATTCTGAGACTTTTTCTCCACTCTGTTCAGCACCTGGCAAGTTTTGGTTGCATATAGTCTGCTCAACATCCATTAATGGAGGTATTAAAAATAGATGGCTTTGCAAATATTATAACAAGCTTTCCAAATTTACTACTTTAAGAAAAATTTTGGAACTCATGTCCTCAGGTGGTCGTGATATTTTCATGACTTCCCTTTGACCTTCCTTATGCTATTTCCCATGTGACATGACTCAAAACAGCTAAGCTAAGAGAGGAGGTAGAGAACTACAGGGAGAAGAGGTCAGTGGGAAGAAGAAACCATGCAAAACTGAGAGAGGATATGGAGATAAGGAGAAGGACACAAAGACTTATTGAGCAAGCATCAGAAACTATGCTGAATCCTTGATATGAACATTAAATTCCAATAATAAGCCTGAGAGGCAGGCATTATAACTATACCAAGAAGCGCTCTGTAAGTGAAACATGACACACATATGAAAGGGTGTATTTAAAAATAAAGTCTATTGTGAAGGAACTCTTGTTGAGCCACCATTGATCCAGACATGTAGTGCTCCCAAGAGCCTCTGAGAATCTCTTGATTTTAGTTCAAGGCCTGATGTTCTCTGGACCACCTGGAACACTGCAGATCTGTGAGAGAGCTGAGTAACTTCCAAGCTTTCTTGCTCAGAGGCTATGAGGTTTCAGGTGAACTGGCTGCTATGGACTGAATTATGTCTCCCCTCTACTTCCCCATCAATTCATAAGTTGAAGCCCTAACCCCCAGTATGACTGTATTTGGAGTAAAGATGTGATTAAGGTCATAAGGGTGGGGCACCAATCTGATAGGATTAGTGTCCCTGTAAGATACAAAAGAGCTCTCTCTCTTTGCAATGTGAAAACACAGCAAGAAGAAGACAGCCATATACAAGCAAGAAAGAGGGTCCTCGACAGGAACTAAATCCTGTCAGGACTTTGATCTTGGACTTTCACCCCCACAGAACTGTAAGAAATAAATTTCTGTTATTTAAACCTTCTGTGATATTTGGTTATGGTATTCTGAGCTGACTAATACGTGGAGGATGGTTTATCAGAGTCCCCAGCTTTGGTGAACCTTGGAATTAAAGGAGGATGGTTTATCAGAGTCCCCAGCTTTGGTGAACCTTGGAATTAAAATTTTCAGTTTCTAGTCTCTAACTCTGCCAAAAACCCAGCTCAATTTTCTCACAGTTTTATTTTTAATAAATCAGCAGATGACTTCAGAGCAAAAGTAGCTTTGAGTCCTGGCCCTCCTCTCTGGGATCTTGTCTTCCAGATATTCAACCCATAATTCCTCAGTATCTTATTATCTCTTTGATGCTTTTATGAAGAAATTATTATCATTTTAAATATTTTGTCTGTTTGCTTGCTCTCAATAGACGTGTAGGTCTGAACTGCTTAGATGCAATTGTTAGAAGGAAGCTTGTCATTGCATTTCACAGACGGAGAAATTGAAGTTCAAAGAAATGTCCACCCAGTAGATCTTATTCTGATTTGATCTTCTTCTGAAATTTTTTTCCATTCTCTTTTGTTACATAGACTGACAAATGAATTTGGTGGAATTTGGCTGTAAGGTTAACGTACTGAGTAAAAATGATAGAAATCAATTTCTCTTTTGCCTTCTTAGTTATCTGCCTTTTCTTCACCTTTTTTTTAAGATTCCTTATTTTTAGCCTGATTCATAACACCCCCTCCTATAACAACATTAGTTAATTTTTAAAAAGAAAGAAAGAAAGAAGAAGATTAATGAAGGCTGCTGGTGTTGCTGACTATACATTGCACGTGAAAGAAAACTGGCTTTTTAAAAATCATGTACCCAGGTGGTAAATTATGGAATTATCTCTAAAGGAGCACTTAGCCAATGTGATCTCATTAATCCTCATAACACAATCTTGGTGTCTCTATTTTATAATGGTTGCAATTTGCCAGTAGGAAGTAAATAACTTGACTAGAATCTTGATTTTAAAAACTCTTCTTTTTGGAACCTCTGACTGTTATGTACATGTCTAGGCTGTTTCTCCATATTGAAAGTTTTGTAATTTATCCAGGGTATTAGTTTCCTAGGGTTGTCATATAAAATACCACACATTGGGTGACTTAAACAACATAAATTTATATTCTCACAATTCTGGAGGCTAGAAGTCCAAGATCAATGCGTTGGCAGTTTGTTTTTTTCCTGAGGCCTCTCTCCTTGACTTGAAGATAGCCACCTTCTAACTGTGTCCTCACATGGTCATCCCTCTGAAGTGTGATCTGTGTCCTAATCTCTTATTACAAGGTCCTGTCATATGGCATTATGGCCCATCCTAGTGACTTCATTTTAATTTAGTTACCTCTTTCAAGACTTCATCTCCAAATTTCAAATATAATCAGACTCTGAGGCACTGGAGGTTAGGGCTTTCACATACAAATTTTTGGGGGCACACAATTCAATCCATGCCATTTAGTGTGACATTCAAAAGTAAAACTGTATGTGAGCACTTTATGAGAATTAAGGCAAAGGACATAAGCTGTAAAATGGGAGTAAAGGAATGGCACAGGGATGGTGTTTAAGGGGTGGGGTTAGGGTAGTGGTTAAAGAGTTGGGCTAGAAATTGCCCTTGGTCTAATATAAAATGAAATATAGACATGAAGGTAACTCACTCATAAAACCAGGACAATACTACAGCATTATATTTTGATAACTATAAATGATAAGTGTATTCTGCTTCATTTGCATGGACAATTATCCTAACTGTACACTATCACTTTTCAGTAATAAAAAAGTGGTTAAGTGACAAGTTGTATTATATGCTTTTGTGTATTATGATTTGAAACTGAAAGGTTTGGACATTATAATATTATTTCTTATAACTATATGAAGGAGAATAGGCACTCAATTCAAGATTGACAGAGTTTCTCTAAGCCCAGACAGTTTCTGACAGTCCTAAAAAATAAAAAATGTTTTTATCAAAATCACACATCCTTTTGGGGGGTGTGGAAGAAAACAAAGACTGACAAGTACATCTATCTCTTTGACTTAAACCTTGGATTATTATTATTATTATTGAGATGGAGTCTGGCTCTGTCTCCCAGGCTGGAGTGCAGTGGGATGATCTCAGTTCACTGCAACCTCTGTCTCCTGAGTTCAAGCAATTCTCCTGTCTCCGCCTCCCAAGCAGCTGAGATTACAGGCCCCCAGCACCACATTCAGCCAATTTTTGTATCTTTAGTAGCAATGGGCTTTCACTATGTTGGCTAGGCTGGTCTTGAACTCTTGATCTCAAGTGATCTGCCCACCTTGGCCTCCCAAAGTGGTGGGATTACAGGTGTGAGTCACAGCCCCTGACCCATCCTGGATTATATTTTAACAACCTAGAAGTTTTCTCATATTAGAACCATGACCTGACTGAGCTATTTTTAAACAACTAGGAGTCTTTATTTCTGAGTGTATTTTTTTTTAACTTCAATTTTAATGGCTGTGTGTAAATGGACTAAGCAGGGTTCACAAACTACAGTTCATTGGCTCAGTCTGGCATGTGTCTTGTTTGTGTTCAGTCTAAGAATTAAAAATAGCTTTTATCTTTTAAAGCATTCTAAGAAAAACAAACAAACAAAGGACAATTGGCTACAGAGATTGTATGTGGTCCACACAGCATAAAGTGTTTACTATCTGACTTTTGACAGGAAAAGATTGCTGCCTTCTGAGTTGAGGGATTTATTATACAATATATTTTCTGTTAATTCCTGTTAATGCACTTTCTTCTCCCTGCCCCTGTCCAACTATCCACGTCCTTTCCAGGTCTCATTGCTGTTTGATGATCCAGCCCCTTCCTGAGCTACGGCTTGTGTTAACAAATAAGCAAACAATATATCACTACTCATAGAGAAAACCTGTGGTTTTCCTGGTTGTTTCATGGGGCTTACTACAGTAGCTTTTCAAATTCAATCTCTAACCTTTGTGCTAATTAGAATTAACCTATCTTGAACTTGAATAGATTCTTGCTCTCTGGAGCCATAATTAATGCACAATGTTATTCAAGAATAATTCTCATTAGTGTTGATAAAGAAAAGCAAGAATACTGAAGTTTGAAATATTAGTTAGTCCTCAAAATACACAAACGTGCTGGGAAGAAATCCTTGCATAGTGAGAAAGAATATGATAGAAGCTCAGGAATTAACAGGTTCAGAAAAAGACTTTCACTTTTAAAATGGAAATAAAGAAGGTAATTCAGAATGTTTGAAAACTGTAATCTGCTATGTGTTTTACATTTTCCTTAAGTGGAAATGGACATGTGAAAAACACAATTCTCTTCCTGCAGGAAAACAGAAAACCAAGACCCAATTTCTCTCTTTCTCTTTGTGATCAGTGGTAATTTACCCCTTACAGTCCAGAACATGGGCTCCTGCTAACACTCTGGTCCCAGATATCTGACCTTTGTTTGTATCATTTCATGCAGGAAAATCCCTTCAGTTAACTGAAGAAAGGCAAACAGTCCTGTGCAGAGTAAATGCAGCAATTAAAGACAGTATGATCTAAAGTAAGCCCATGTTGCAACAAGTAAAAAAAAAAAATAGGTCAGATTAATATTGGAAACTGTTATCAGACTCCTGCATGTCTGTGAGAGGTTTTCTCTTGAGGTTTTCTCCCAAAATTTTCTGAGAATTTCCTTGGTTATTTTCAAAAGCTAAAAATAATTTTCTGTATGTAAACTATTAAGTGATAGGGTTTATTTATGAATGGGTTACATCTTAGTTCATTGCTTTTGCAATGCTGCTAATTGCCCAATTATATTTCATTTTGACATCTTAATGTAGAAAATGAAGAAACAAAGAATTCAAGTAAAGTTTTTACATAGACAAGCAGAGTTTGGGCAGGTTCCTTAAAAATTCTCTTAGGACTTGGTGCAAATGTTCAGCCAAC
Organism: Cheracebus regulus; assembly: GCA_963574635.1. NCBI lineage: Eukaryota > Metazoa > Chordata > Mammalia > Primates > Pitheciidae > Cheracebus > Cheracebus regulus. Next base: position 10,079 of record CAUYQU010068389.1, on the reverse strand, counting down.
CACAAAGCCATTCCTGGAATATTTCCTCTTGTCCAGCTCTAGAGGATTCTTGCTTGTCACGTGGCCTTGGAGAAATGCAGGGCCATGTCTCCTTGCTAAGAGGCCCCTTCCCATGATTCTGCCTGTAGCCCTCTGCTGACCTTGTGTGGAAGTGACACCCACTTCCTGGCTGCCAGCTAACAACATCCTTGATATTTCTTTTGGGAAACAAATCTCAGGGAATGGATAACCAGCCAAAGGAAGTCAGGAAGAAAGCGGGAGATTGTAACAAAACAAAAACATAAAGCAATCTTGGTAACTTCAGGGAGAATACTATAAAAGCTGCAGCTTCTGGTCTATCCCTTTACTACAGATAAAAGTTTTAGGTAGGAATGGATCTTGTTACAGGATATGTGATTAGCAAATCAGCCATTCTTTTTCTTGAATACACATTGCCACAACAGAACTAGCAAAGTGATAGACCTGGAGTCAGAGATCTGGATCTGAGCTGTTTAGTGGTTGTTGAAATGATGTTCCATATGTCTGAAGATGTGTGGAATCGTGTCTTTTTTTCTTTGCTTCAAGTTCATGCTTCTCATCCTCTTGTCACGACCTCTTCTAGGCCCCTTTGCTGCAGGTATTGGTGGGAGATTGGCAGTTGTGGGGGTTGGAGGGAGGAGAAGGAGGGGCTGCACCACCAATATATTGCCATATATTGTCCTGGAGCTACATATATCAGCACATGTGCCATGCACACAAGCACACTCACGCACAGCCTCTGGCAGCCCCTTCATTATTACTGACTCATGATCGTGTTTAGAATAATGCCTGTGGCATAGAATGTGCTTGATAGTTGTTGGCTATTATTATTATTGTTTTATGAACAAAAGCATACTAGCATCAGATTAATTTGGGAAGGCTTTCATTCCTATGAGATTTACAATAAAAGTGATAAAAGTTTTTAATTAAGGAAACCTGTTTAACTTTATTCTAGCATTCCACAACCATTTCTCTCTAAACACACCAGATATTATCTTGTCAAAGTGATGTTTATAAAAGGTATTTTAGAAAATGCTCACCTAGTCAAACATCTAGAGTTCTCAGACAGTATTGCCTGGCATTGCCTCTTTACTTGTTGTGTGACCTAAGTAGACTTCTAAGGTTAATGAAACTCCTTTTGGTTTCTCTGTTACATTGTTATTGCTGTGGCAGACACACCTTAGGACAACCCTGTAGAATACTAGTGATCCATGCTCTTGTATGATTTCCCTCTCCTTACATGTCAATGTGTTTCTAAACAAAGGAATATGGCAAAAGCTATGAGATGTCACCTCCTTGACTAGATGATGTTATGTTGTAAAGGTGATGGGTTGTCACTCTCATTATCACATTTTGTTATATGAGACTTCATCTTGGCAGATGTATTAATTCATTCTCATGCTGCTGATAGAGACATATTGGAGACTGGGTAATTTATAAAGAAAAAGAGGTTTAATTGACTCAGAGTTCCATATGGCTGAGAAGGTCTCACAATCATGGTGGAAGGCAAGGAGGAGCAAAGCCATTTTACATCCCAGCAGGCAAACAGAGAAAATGAGAGCCAAGCAAAAGGGAAACTCCTTATATAAAGCATCAGAGCTCGTGAGATTTGCTCACTACCACAAGAACAGTATGGGGGAAACTGCCCCCATAATTGAATTATCTCTCACCGGCTCCATCCCACAACACATGGGAATTATGGGAGCCACAATTGAAGATGAGATTTGAGTAGAGACACAGCCAAACCATATCAGCAGATGAGAAGGAGAGAGAGAGAGAAAGAGAGGAGAGAGAGAGACAGAAGGAAAGAGAGTTCAGCTCTGTTGCTGAACTCAAAGCAGCTGCTGTGATGTGCACAGTGTGAAGAGGGAGGACCTTATGGTAGGACACTGTGGGCAGCTTATAGGACCTGAGAGCACTGGTGATACAGCAGCATGGAAATGAATTCAATGACCCTGTGAGCTTGAAAGAAAACTCCAAGCTCTGGAAAGGAACACAGCTCATCTGACATTTGATTGCAGCCTTGTCAGATCCTGAGCAGAGGACCCAGCAAAGCCATCCCCAAACTCCACATTCACAGAAACTGGAATATAGTAAGTGTGTGTTGTATTTGGGAAGGCTGTCTTCTATTATGTTATTTTGAGCTGCCACATTTGTGGTAATTCTCTATCATTGCATTAGAAAACTATTGCCTACTCAGAATCTATTCACATTTTTTTCATTACTAACGAAACCTAGATTTCAATTAGAATGTCAAGCTGACCAGAAAAAGGATTTGTTTCCCTGAACCTTTTTGCTGAAAAGTGGACAAGGTGACACATCTCTAACCAATGAGTGCTAAGTAGAAATCTGATGAGGATTCTTGGAGACTTGCTTTCCTGAGAAAATAGAAAGATACATTGGTTCTCTCTTTTTCTTTATTTTTTCCTCTGAATATGGACTTTAGGTAGGAAACTGAAGCTGCTGTATTATAAAGCACACTCATAAAGTTGCTAGACTTGTTGAGCCACTAAACTAACACCAGTCTTCACCTACCTCCATAGACCTTGTTACCTTGAACACATAGGAAAGAGTGATTGATACACACTTCTGTATAACATAAGACTATCTGTTATGATGACTACAAGGAGGTTCGGAAGTCCTAGTATTATGTGCATGGATTTTAGAGGATTCCGCACCAACTATCCCTTTCCCTTGCCTTAATTCAGAATCTGTTGAGAGACACATACATCCACAAAAGAATAATCCCCTATTTATTTACGCTGCTGTCTGTTGGATTTTCTGCTATGACAAGCTGAATGTATTCTTTAATGGTTTACATACATGACTGTTGTAAAAGTTCATGAAAAAATACAAAGCACCTGGATAAATGTCTGTCAGGATGGGGCAGCCATTCTCCCCTCACCTGTGTGCATGCACACACTTTTACCTCTTGCTTCCCTGCTTTTTCATAGCACCCCCTGATCATCAACCCTCTCTCTCTCTTTATCTTTCCGCATTTCCATTCCTTCATTGACTTCTTCAGGCAACAAATATTTGTCTAGCACATGCTATTCCTGATGCTGTGCGAGGTACTGAGGATACAACTATAACCAGTGCATGCATGTCTTCATCTTCATATTTCAGTCCTTGCCTCATTAGAATCAGGAGTTTAATGATTGATTAATTGCCTACATTTTAGTGTGATTGACTTCCATTTGTGATCTCCATATATATTTGGATTTAATGATTCTTCATCTGACTTTTTATAAATATCTTCATTTGCAGATAAAAGAATTCCTGACATTAGCAAGCAAGTGATGAAGGTTGTGTAGGGGTTGAAGCATGCATGTGAAAGCAGGTGGCTGGCTATTGATAAAGGAAGTTATGTCCCCTTTTGCCAATAATTTCTAGAGCCTGGTATATGCTGTCTGACAGTATCATCCTACCTCCTGCCTTCCTGGCCTCAGGTCATTCTCTCTCCTCTCCGTCAAGTGCACTTCAACTCTGTCCTGCTCCTCTTCCCTTCAGGCATCAACATTCTCAGAAACATGGCTGATTATTTTATGTACACTTAATTTTTCTTATTGCCTAATACTATTGTTGTACCATGCCCCTCTTCTCTGGGAACACCACTATTATGGGTCCCCATCTTATTTCTACCTCATGTAATTAAGACTCAAATCAGGACGTGTAGCAGTGGAATTCATTCTCTCTATTAAGAAGATATTTCTGGTAAAGCAGGTCTGATAGTGATGAAATCTCTGAGTACTTGCTGGTTCACAAAGGATTTTATTTTTCCTTCACTTGTGAAGCTCAGTTTGGCTGGATATGAAATTCTGGGTTGAAAGTTCTTTTTTTAAGGATGTTGAATATTGGCCCTCACTCTCTTCTGGCTTGTAGGGTTTCTGCAGAGAGATCTGCTCTGAGTCTGATGGGCTTCCCTTTTTAGGTGACCCGAGGTTTCTCTCTGGCTGTCATTAGCATTTTTTCCTTTATTTCAACACTGGTGAATCTGACAATTATATGCCTTGGCGTTGCTCTTCTTGAGGAATATCTTTGTGGTGTTCTCTGTATTTCCTAGATTTGAATGTTGGCCAGCCTCACTAGGTTGGGGAAGTTCTCCTGGGTAATATCCTGAAGAGTGTTTTCCAGCTTGGATTCATTCTCCTCATCCTCTTCAGGTACACTGATCAAGCATAGATTAGATCTTTTCACATAATCCCATATTTCCTGGAGGCTTTGTTCATTTATTTTCACTCTTTTTTCTCTTCTCTTGCCTTCTCTTTATTTCATTGTGTTGATCTTCAATCTCTGATATCCTTTCTTCTTCTTAATCAATTTGGCTATTTTTCACCTGGTTTACACTTATACTCGTGGGATTAGCCCCGCCTTCCCAATGGCTGGTATCTTTCCCTTTGCTGAGCCTGGTAGTCCTGGATGGAGCTCAGTCTGATGTGTTAACTGTGAAACTCTCCCACTAGAGGACTTCTGTTGGATCTTGTGGGTTTGGGACCTTTCTTGCCATATTCCCTTCCCATTTTCAACTGTCCCTTCTTTTGTGGGACGGGCAGTCCCTTCCCACAAGCCTTCTCTGTGTTAAAGTCTCCACCCTGGTCTGCACCGACAGTTCACAGCACTGGGCCAGCCCAGGCTTCTGGCCAGGGCGGTCAACCAGATCTGCAACTTCGGGTGGTTCTCAGCCAGGTGGCATTTTCCTTGACTGTGGGCTGCTGAAGCACTGTATCTGAATAGGAGTACCAAGGAGGGGAAGCCCCCCTGATACTCCATGCCAAATACACTTCCTGGGTGGGGCAGTGCCCTGCCTTGCCTCAGCTTCCCACTTTGAGCTACTTTCACTGCCTTTTTTGGGTTAATCCTGCTGTTCAACCAGTCCCTTTGGAACGAACCTTGTACCTTGTTCAGAGACACAGATGTTGTTCTGGTTCTGTGTCTCATTTGCTGGGAGCTGCACTCTGGAGAAGCTCCTTTTTAGCCATCTTGGTCCCCCTCCTCAGTTCTAAAATTAAATCTTGCACAGGTATGCCTGGCTGATGATGCTGGGTGACCTGTCACTGTCTTAGCTGCAAAGGAGGCTGGACAAATGCAGTTCATGGTTAATAACTTGGGAAAGCAAAATTATAAATTATAAAAAATTCTTCAAACTCAGCAATAGTATTCAAAAGAAAATACATATTTTTCTGTTTTTTGGATCAATAGTGATAAAAATTCTCACAATATTATTGATTAATCTAGATTTTAAAACTTCATTAGCTTAGATTTTGTTTTAGTTTTCTTTTATCATTAAAAGTGTTACATATCTATGCAGAATTCTCTTTTTCTTTGATAATTTTGCTAGTGTTCTTATTTTTGGTTATATATTCTAGAAGTATTATTCTTTTTAGTGCTCACACCACTCCTCATCCTCCTCTCTGTCCCTGCCAACAACAAAAAAAGTATTTTACGTTTGTTTCAAAGAACCAGTTCCTGTATTTATCTTCTAGTTGGTTAAGGCTTTCATCTTTACTATTTTTGTTTTATTTTTTCTCAGAATTGTTTTGGTGTTTTTCATTTAAATTTTCAGTTTATATATTTTTACTCTTTCTTGTTTAATAATAAAAAACGTTAAGATGCCAAACAAACAAACAAACAACATGATATCCCCTCCCCACTTTTCACTTTCTATTAATTATACTTGAATCCTAAACCTTCCTGGTGCTAAGTCAGGAGTCATGAGTGGCTGCATCTTTTTTACATGCCTATCATAATGTGTGAGTTCCAGTTTCTCCATATCCTAGCTCACACTGTTAATCTCTACCTTTTTTTAAATTACAGCCATTCTAGCAGGTGTGAAATGAAATCTCTGTTTGGTTTTGATTTGTATTTCCCTAATGGCTGGTGACATTGAGCATCTTTTTATGTAATTATTGGCCACATGTGTGTCTTCTTTGTAGAAAATTCTTTGCAAATTATTTATCTATTTTTAACTGGAATATTTGCTTATTGAGTTATAGGAGTTCTTTATATATTGTGATATATTCTCATATGCTGGATTCAAGTTCTTTATCAGATACATGATTTGCAAATATTTCTTCTCAACTTGTGGGTTGTCTTTTCACTTTCTTAATGGCATTGTGTGCAACATAAAAGTTTTTAGATTGTATAAGTCTAATTTATCTATTTTTTTCTATTATCACTTTTGCTATCATCTCTAAGAAACCACTAACTAATTCAGGGTAGTGAAGATGTATGCCTGTTTTCTTCTGAGTGTTGATAAATGAGTAAATAACAATTTGAGACAAATTATAGTAAGTATGAGGTGGAGGGGGGCAGATGATTTCTTTACCATAACTAAGTAGAAAGTAGCTGTAAGACTCTTCAACAAAATGATTCTAAGAAGAAAAAGAATAAATCAAAAGCCTAAGGGAAATTCAATAATATTAAAACATAAAAATATTGATATATAGGAAGAGAATTATCTCTACAAGTGCTAAATTTAATATTTAAAATTAGAGGTAACAAAGTTAGGGCTATTTCATGAAAATAAGATAATTTAATTCATTAATAAAAACAGCTGCTTAACTTAGACAAAGAAACCAATTTATAGATGTGTTCTTATCAACTGATTATTTGACACAAGGAGTTGTACCTATACTATCCAAAATATTTTAGAGGTATGGACTATAATGATTAATTGGTAAGTACAAAATAAAACTCACTTGGATGATTATTTTTCTCTGAAGATTCTTTTACAGCACCAGTTTATCAAATTAGCCAGTTACTTGGCAATCTGAAGAATGAACCTAAAACCAACTAAAAAATCTCAGAAATGTGGACATCTAATTAACTGATGTTAATATTATTGTTTTATTCTATATGTACCTTGAGAGAAAAGAGAAATTGACTTAGGAATAAAAAATTCCAATTTGCAAATTTAATTCATTTTTCAATAATATAAGAGGCATATAATAAATATATGATTTGTAATACTAGAAAATAAAAATGAAAATCAATTAGATTTGTAGATGTTTAGAGTAATCTTATTTGGGCTTTGTGAAAATGTTCACAAATACACAAAATAATACCAATATCATATAATTGGAGAATCTCTGAAATGGAGACTTGAAAGGAAGAGAAAAAAGTACGGAAAGCTATTTTGAATCCCTCAATGGAATAAATTGCCATGGTACAGTGCAAACTAATCAGAGCACATCCAATGCTGTAATGTTCCTACTATAAATAAACACAGAGAGCCACACATACTCAGATTTGATGGCCTTCCTTCAAAATGATGGAGTGTGCTGCACTTTACTCATCTCCTGAGTGTAACTACTTTTTAGAAGTTCAGGCAATTTTCCTGCTTTAGGATTTCTAAGAAAGTGAGCATTTATTTTCCTCACTTTTCTGGCCACCACATTTGTATTATATATGTGTACATATGTATATGTATACACACATATATCATATACTTATAGGTATGTAATTCACTAATTTCACTTTTAAGTTTTCTTACTATCGAACTCTTTGAATAGTGACACAGCAGGGAACACAATGAGAAAAAGATGGAACAAAAGAGATGAAATTATAACAAAAAGCTAAAGATCATTTCTACCTAGAGGAATACTCAGTTTTTTTTTTTTTAATCCCCTGGAACACAGGTTGTAAAATGGTTATGTCCATGTCCAATCTATCCTCAAGTGTGTTTTTTTTCTCTTTCTCTCCCTTCCCTTCCCTCCCCTTCCCATCTCTCCCTTCCTTTCCCTTTTCTTTCCTTCTCTCCCTTTCTCCCTCTCTCTGATGTGCAGAGGGTTTTAAAATATTTGTTGTTGTTGTTTTTTGAGACAGAGTCTCACTCCGTCACCAGGCGCCAGGCTAGAGTGCAGTGACATGACTTCAGCTCACTGCAACCTCCGCCTCCAGGTTTCAAGCAATTCTCCTGCCTCAGTCTCCCACGTAGCTGGGACTACAGGTGCATGCCACCACGCCCAGCTAATTTGTTTGTATTTTTAGTGGAGACGGGGTTTCACCATGTTGGCCAGGATGGTCTCGATCTTTTGACCTCGTGATCTGCCTGCCTCGGCCTCCCAAAGTGTTGGGATTACAGGCTTGAGCCACCATGTCTGGCCTAAAATATTTTTAACTGGTTGCTGACATTTGAAAAGCAGCAGAATGTTTCAAATAAAAATCTGAGTTCCTGACATCCCTTTAAAAATAGGAAAATCTGGAAACAGAAGCCTCAGTCCTGCAGGTGCTCACCAGCTAGCCTGTTCTTAGTACTCCAATAGACAAGGCCTGAAGATCTCTAGCCCACTGATGAATCCATTTGTCGGCTTCACTCACTTACATTCTCTGCCTGGCCCTTTGAGCATTTGAGTTTACATCTATTTTTTAGAATCAAATAAACTGTTTTTTTTGTTTGTTTGTTTTTCAGTGAACAATTCTCTCAGCATTCAATTAAAATAAATTACCAGCCTTGAAGCAGTCTGTTTTAGAGCAATGAAAAGGAATTTCTAATATTGCTTTCCCAGTTAATAACTGAGTAAATTGTTGCTATGCTTAGAGCTTCCTTAGGATGCTGTTTAGGAAGAAATGTAAAGAATTATTCTCGTTTTTATATGAATTTGTTGAAACTAAGTCTCCATTTAACATATTGGACAAAATGAGAAAAGCAATGTGTATTTTTTGTTGTTCTGAAGAGGATTCCAACACAAGTGAAAATAGGTGTGTAAATGGCTGTAGGAAGTAATGAAAAACAAGACTGCTAAAACCACAAAGGCCAGTGGATTTTTATGATGTCCTGGAGCAACAACTAAAAAACTCTTGTAGTCACTGTATCTACAGGCTTCAGTATTTGTTTTCCCTTAAGAATTATTTTTTTAAAAAAAGTATGAAAGGCTTTTTCCCTTTCTGTAGTTACTTTGAAAGAGCTCGCACAGAGTTTGTGACCTAGTAGAGAAGAGTGATCCTGGTAGAAATGTAAAACCAAAATCAAAATCAAAACATGCTTTTGAATGTAATATAGTTCTAATGAAACTGTAAGCCATAAAGTTGAAAACTCCTCTGTTTATGAAACGTATCTTTTGCATTGAAGATAAATTCTAGATCTCGGGAAGATCTTTGAAAGGTATCAAATTTAAAGACCCCAAGCTTATTTCAAAAACTTTACAACATAATCTTTTTATGTTGAATCTGATGAATCCATTTGTCCACTTCACTCATTTTCAAGGCTTTGATCTGAAATCAGGTATACTTTTGTGGTAAAAATTTTGTGGAAACTGAAAAAGGCAAGCAAAATGAAAAGCAGGTAGGTGCTCATCAAGCACCATTGTAATTGAAACTCACCTTTACTCCTGAAATTCTCAGGTATGCATACTTGTGGGCAAAACCACACATAATGCCTTTGTTATGTCAACACACATATTGTGAGGTTGTTTTAAAAAAGGATACAAGTAAAACCCAGGCAAGGGTCAGGAGAATGGATTTTAAAAGATTTTTTTTTTCCTCTTTGGCATTATAAACATACAGCTTTACTTGTTGCATTATTTTGTCACTTCTAGGCTTCCAAAAATCTCTTCATTAAATCAACAGAATGATTTAAAAAAAAAAAACTTTCACATGAACTGAAACTTTAAATGGACATGAACAACTGGTAAAAAAAAAATAAACTAAGGGCATAAAATGTATTCTGAAACTAGCAGAATAATGTACACGTGGCTAAAACCCCAAATGACCTGTTTAATATCCATATCAACATCAACTGGAAATAGTGTCTTTTACAGTTGTCATCCAACCAAGAAGGTTGACAAGGAAAAAAACAAGCTTATTGTTGGAAAAGATGATAAAAGATAAGAGGGGGAGAAACAACTCATGCAATTTCTTACTTTTTTTTTTTTTTTTAGAAAAAGAAAAGGAGAAAGAAACAGCAAAAGAAAGAAAAAAAGGAATGAAAGAGAGAAAGAAAGAGGAAGAGAAAGAGGGAAAGAGGGAGAGAGAGTGGGATTCTTGTTTTATTGCCCAGGCTAGAATGCAGTCTAAAAATGGGTATTAAAAACCTCTTTTATGCCAATAATTGTGCTTAACAA
>CAUYQU010068385.1:0-69525 GCA_963574635.1 Cheracebus regulus | reverse complement strand
TATATTTAGGATCGTTAGCTCTTCTTGTTGCATTGATCCTTTTACCATTATGTAATGCCCTTCTTTGTCTCTTTTGATCTTTGTTGGTTTAAAGTCTATTTTATTGGAGACTAGGATTGCAACTCCTGTTTTTTTTTTTTGCTCTCCATTTGCTTTGGTAGATCTTCCTCCATCCCTTTATTTTGAGCCTATGTGTATCCTTGCATGTGAGATGAGTTTCATGGATACAGCACACTGATGGGTTCTGACTCTTTATCCAATTTGCCAGTCTGTGTCTTTTGATTGGGGCATTTAGTCCATTTACATTTAAGGTTAATACTGTTATGTGTGAATTTGATCCTGCCATTTTGATGCTAGCTGGTGGTTTTGCCCATTAGTTTATACAGTTTCTTCATTGTGTTGATGCTCTTTACCATTTGGTATGTTTTTGGAGTGGCGAGTACTGGTTGTTCCTTTCTATGTTTAGTGCTTCTTTCAGGAGCTCTTGTAAAGCAGGCCTTGTGGTGGCGAAATCTCTGAGCAATTGCTTGTCCATAAAGGATTTTCTTTCTCCTTTGCTTATGAAGCTTAGTTTGGGTGGATATGAAATTCTAGATCGAAAGATCTTTTCTTTAAGGATGTTGAATATTGGCCCCTACTCTCTTCTGGCTTGCAGGGTTTCTGCTGAGAGATCTGCTGTGAGTCTGATGGGCTTCCCTTGGTGGGTAACCTGACCTTTCTCTATGGCTGCCCTTAGCATTTTTCCTTCATTTCAACCCTGATGAATCTGATGATTATTTGCCTTGGTGTTGCTCTTCTTCAGGAATATCTTTGTGGTGTTCTCTTATTTCCTGGACTTCAATGTTGGCCTGCCTTGCTAGGTTGGGAAAGTGCTCCTGAATAATATCCTAAAGAGTGTTTTCCAGCTTGGATTCATTCTCTCTGTCACATTCAGGTACATCTGTCAAACGTAGATTATGTCTTTTCACATAATCCCATATTTCTTGAGGCTTTGTTCATTTCTTTTTACTCTTTTTTCTCTAATCTTGCCTTCTCATTTTATTTCATTGAGTTGATCTTCATTCTCTTATATCCTTTTCCTGTTTGGTTGATTCGGCTATTTAAACTTGTGTATGCTTTCCAAAATTCTGATGTTGTGTTTTTCAGCTACATCAATTCTTTTACATTCCTCTCCAAGCTGTTTATTCTCATTAGCATTTCGTCAAACCTTGTTTTCAAGTTTCTTAGTTTCTTTGCATTGGGTTAGAACATGATCTTTTAGCTCAGAGAAGTTTCTTATTACCCACCTTCAGAAGCCTGTTTCTGTCAATGCATCAGATGCATTCTCCATCCAGCCTTGTTCTGTGAGGAGTTGTGATCCTGTGGAGGTGGAGAGGCATTCTGGTTTTGGATATTTTCATCCTTTTTGCACTGGTTTCTTCCCATCTTTGTGGATTTATCTACCTGTGGTCTTTGTGGTTGGTGACTTTCAAATGGGGTCTCTGAGTGGATGTCCTTTTTGTTGCTGATGAAGTTATTTCTTTCTGTTTCCTAGTTTTCCTTCTAACAGTCAGGCCTCTCTGCTGTAGGACTGCTGGAGCTCCACTCCAGATCCTGCTTGCCTGGGGATCACCTGCAGCAGCTACAGAATAGTAAGGGTTGCTGCCAGTTTCTTCTTCTGGTATCTTTGTCCCAGAAGGATAGCAACCAGATGTCAGCCTGAGCTCTCCTTTATGAGGTGTCTCTTTGGTTATATGGGGGTTGGGAAGCTTCTTGAGGATACAGTCGGTCCCTTATAGGAGCTCAAGTGCTGAGCTGTGAGCTCCGTTGTTCTGTTCAGAGCTGCTGCCCAGGTACATTTAAGTCTGCTGCAGTGGAACTCATAACCTCCTTTTTTTCCCAGGTGCTCTGTCCTGGGAAGGTGGGGCTTTATTTATAAGTTCCTGTCATTCTGCTGCTTTTTTTCAGAGATGTCCTGCCCAGTGAGGAGGTAGTGTAGTTACAGTCTGCCAGCAGAGGCGTTGCTGAGCTGCTGTGGGCTCTGCTCAGATGCTGTGTTAACTTCTTTGCAGTTTTGTTTATACAGGTATAGTTAGAACTGCCTTGGTAATTGCAGACTGTCTCCCTCAGAAGGCTCCCTCAGTAATGGTGGATTGCCTCAGTAATGGAGGACTGCCTCGGTAATGGCAGACTGCCTCAGTAATGATGGAGTGCCTTGGTAATCATAGACTGCCTTGGTCATGGTGGACTGCCTCAGTAATGGCAGGCTACCTCAGTAGTGGTGGACTCCCTCGGAAATGGTGAATACCCTTACCCCCACAGAGCTGGATCATCCTGGGTCCAGCTGTGCTTGTTGTGAAACTCTCAATCCAGAGCGTTTCAGATTACTGGTCTTTGTGGGGGTGGGACAAGCCAAACCAGATCACCTGGCTCCCAGTTTCAGCCCCGTTTTTTTCAGTTGAACGGGCAACTCTGTCTGTCAGGCGTTCCAGTCGCCAGTTGAAATGGCTCCCAGATTTGTGTGAGTTTTTGTGTGGAGACCTGCTGTGCCTGCTGGATACTTGTGGTGCTTTTCTGCCCAGGAATCTCCTGGCTTGTGGGCAGTAAAAATTCATTTGGAAATGCAGTGATCACTCACCCTCTGCATTTTTGCTGGGAACTGCAATCCAGAGCTATTCCTATTTGGCCATCTTGGATCCTCTCCAGGATGTCATTTTTAATCTAGTTGCATATAAAGTTAGGCATCCTTTGGTGACCCAGCAGCATGGCCATGCGGACATTTAGTTTGCCTAAATGCAGAAGTTCCAGTCTATAGTGATTGTCTATTAAATCGTAACTTTGATCGTAATATAGTAAAAAGTAAAACATATTTAAAAAAGAAAAATAATAGATGTTACAAGCAAACAGACAATGAAGTATTTAAGGAAAACTTCTCACTTGTATAACACTGTGCTAGCTATGATGACAAATGAGGGGTTAAACAATCTCTTATAGCCTGCTAGAGGAGATACTGTTTACATTCATGAAAAATGATTAAGTTTAACCTATTATAGTTTTAAATGCATATCTGTATGGTTACAGAAGTAGAAAAGGAGTTTGAGATAGGAGTGAATATGATGACATGGGGTTATTTAATCCTTACAATATATGTAGCACTATGTAAGAAACTGTAAATACAAGAAGACAGAGTTCTTATTCCCAAGAAACTCAGAATCTCCTGAACCAAGGAAAGCTTCAGGTTTCAGGTGTGATACACTATTCTAGGCAGTAGAATAGAACTTCACATAGAGGAATAAGCATTGTAAGTGAAGTGAGCTTTGTTTATAAGGGTGGTTGGCTTGGCTGGAGGGGAGGTAGCATTGGAGAGTGATGGGAGGTAAGCCTGAGTAAGCAAAGTAAGAAATTCTACGATAAAAACACTTGGGATTGCTTTCTGAGCATGGCATTTGTGTGCAGTCTAGCATAAAAATATATTTCTGAAGACCTGCTAGGTTGCTAAGTTTTCTGTTATTAGCTTTATAATTCTTACATTCCTCCTGTATTACATGGAGAACAAATAATATGGGCTTCACTCTTGTTAACACTTTTTCCTGTATCAACCAGTTCTCAATCATGTGGAAGGATGACATTAACAGCCACACTATGGTGTGGGGTTGTTATGTAGGTAGGTAGATAGATTTCTTTACACATTTGACACAAAAAAACATCCTGCACAACAGTAGCATATAAGACCTCATTTCTTTATTTTATAGGAGGAAACCAAGGTCTGTAGCAGTTGCTTAGGATCACACTGAATGTGTGGAGGGCTGGGACCAAAACTACATTCTCCTGATGCCTGGCAGGGGCTTTTCACACTACCTCAGCATCTCCACAATGGGATGTCAGGAACATTCATTCCAGATGTGTTAATTGGGCCTCCCAGAACAAAAATTTTAGGGAGAAAAATAACCTTGGAAATATTGCATGTTAAATCACACTCTTGAAGATCCAAAGTACACAGTAGTACAATAAAGACTTATAAGAGTTCCAACAGTAAGGAAGAAACTTATTTAACAGTGTTAAATATTTAAAATGACTTATTTGCAGACAAAGACTTTTCTTTGTATACCTTTCTAATTGGAAATTATTTTCACTTAAGTTTGAAATGACTTCACTACCTTCATCCTCATTTCTCAAATTTAGGGTAGCCTGATAGGCTTTACTGCAGGTAGCTGAGATGAAGAGGACCAGAATTCCTACTGAGAGTACAAGCAGAAGGGTTTCACAGCAGGGCTTCAACTTCAAAGATGATTGAAGGAATAACTGGAACCCTGTTTTATTGAGTGTCACCAGACTGATGAGGCTTGTACTGGGCAGAAATATGAGCCAAGTGTATCTTATTTCTCACTTATTGAAAGCAGTGTGACCAGCAGTTGAGAGCTTGGTCAGCTAGCCTTGTTCTTGCCCCTTAGTAGCTCTGTGATGTTGGGAAGTTATTTCAGCTTTTTTAGCCTCCTTTTTCTCATCTTTAGGATGGGCCTAAAGATTTCTAAGCTTTAGAATTTTTGTAAGGCTGAAATACTATAATATAGAACATCTAATGCATTACATATAATATATGATATATATGTTTTATAAGATTCCTAGCAGAATCCTTGGCATATAATATGTGCTTGTGTTCAGCTCTGTGGGTATTATGTGATAGCTCCTGCTTACGGAGTTGAGTGTGACAGGCCTATATGAGTCCTTTACACAAGTAAACATATAGGTAACACACATGTACATAAGTGTGCTTTACATTTTGTGTATTAGAAATAATAGCTGCCATTAGTGAAATTTCTTGTATGCCAACCACTCTACTACGACTTTTTATGAGTTACCTCATTTAATCTTGTCAACGATCAGGTTGATTCTATGCAGCCATAAAAAATGAGGAGTTCATGTCCTTCATAGGACTTGGATGAATCTGGAAACCATCATTCTCAGCAAACTGACACAAGAACAGAAAACCAAACACTGTATGTTATCACTCGTAGGCAAGTGTTGAACAATTACAACAAGACACAGGGAGGGGAGCATCACACACTGCATTCTTTAAATATTTTCATTTTATGGAGCAGAGAATTGAGGCACAGAAGGGTTGCATAACATTCCCAAGGTTACACTATTAATACCTTGGCAGAGCCAGGCTTTGAATCCAGTAAAATGTTGTGTTTTTCTGCCTCTTTAATAAAGATAAACTATAGTTTCATTTTAAAATTTCTATTTTTGTGTAAAACATAGTATAATACCGTAGATATTCAGAAATTATTTTGAAATATATAAAACAATACTGAAATCAGTATAAATTAAAAAAATCTATTATACAATCATCCATAGTTTTCACATGATATATTTCTTTTTAGTCTTTGTGCAAAATTACATTTTTCCGTACTTATAACCAAGTTGTGTTCTTGTTTATCAGTAGTAATAATAAATCACAACCGTTTTAATTTTTATTTTAGTTCTCATAATTGCCATTTTTAATTACTAAATAATATTTCATCAAGATGACATAACATAATTTTCCTGATCATTCCTCTATTGCCAGGAATTTTGATCTTTTCCAGTTCTAGTTGTTCTGCATATGTAATCTAGGGTCACTTTTTATAAAAATTCATGAAAAACCCTAAAAACAAACAAACATACAAACCTGAATCATCTATATACATTATTGATTTTAAACTTAGTATTTCTTTAACAAACTGAATTCTGAGATTTTAGTTACAGAATATCAGTATCCTTTGGAAAAGCAACTTAGTGTATTCTAGGCTTTTAAAAGGCTAGCCTGGGTTTCACAGATGCAATTCTTGAGAAGAGTACTTGGTACAGCCTGCTCATTCAAGCATCCCCATGGACATTTATCACCACACACATTTTACACTCAGAAATGGGAGAGGTAGTGAAAAAACAATGCCAAATTCCTATAGAAGAGAACCACATTTTATATTATCAATCACCTCTTGGAGTAAGTTACATGGTGTCAATCACTCTACTAAAATGAACTTCCATTGCTGTTTCCATGTTTTCTGTTGTTTTTCTCCTCTTTATCCTTTAAGCTATACTCAGAATATTGCCGTTAATAAAAGAATATTCTTCTTCTATTTCTCTACAAAGATACCTAGTATACCTCTGTAATTTATGGATCCAAAAAACATTATTTCCTAATTGAATCCACCTGCACTAAAATTACATTTTAATTCTCCTTACTGCCTTCATTATTACAAGATTTGACAAAATATGAGATACTCATACACATTTTATTCATCAGACTTTTTCTGTCTGAAGTTATGGAATACATTTAGAAATGGCTTGGTTCATTTTGCCATCTAACTTTTAGCTGCTGAATAATGTCATGCTATCCACTTTTGGGTCATACTTATAAATAAACATTTATTGAAGTTTCAAAATTCTTTTTTTCCCAATGTCAGGCATACATTAAATTTGGTATTACAATTTATCCCAACAGTACAAAACCTGCTTAGGAAACAGTTCAGTTTTTCACAGTGTAATGAAAGGTTAAGCTTTGTGTATCTTTCTTGGAGGGCCAAGTACAGCTTGCCTACATCTGCAACCCTAGGGGAAATGATCACTGCACAAACTTCATATTTTTTAATGGAAAAGAACAAGCAATAGCTCTCTAAAGACTCCTTTAAGAAAGGGAAAATTATGGAACTTGAATATTTTCTGAAATGTTTGGCTTCATGATATATTTACATTAGGAATTCACTATTTTCCTTGAGCCCTCAAACTTTTATTTTAAGACTTGTATCTTTCTAAAGCTATAAGTTAACTGCCGAAGGATGGAATTTTACAGGATGTACTGTGGACAGGGTGCGGGCAGAGGGAAGCATATGTTCTCACACTTTAAGTTGCTAGGGGAAAAAGGTATTTTAGCCCAAATTGGCATCAGATAGCAGGAAAGTCTTGGTTGGTTAAAAAAAAAAAGTCTGCTCTGTTGAACCGCAATGAATGAGCTCCTCAGAATCATGTACGTTTAAAAAACTGATTCATATTTTTAAGCAAACTTGTAGAAAATTTGGGAAAGAATGGATCTTGAGATCGTAGGTTGAGGTTAGATTTCCATCAGCATTTTCATCTTCCATTGCGGTACCAGTGTTACAATATCCATTCTAGCTGAGGAAAATGCAACTAGAGCTCATTCTCAAAATCTCCAACCACCAGACATTTCCACTCAAATATCCTACCACCATCTGAAGCTTATTTAATGTTGGACTCATCTTTTTACTGCTCCCAAACCTATTCCTTTTCTTTCCTTCCTTATATTAACATAATGATTTTCTCATCCCTTAGACATGAAGCCTTGAAATTAATTTTAACTTCCTCTCCTTCATATTCAATGAGTCACCAAGTTCTTTATTCCATCTTTTCTATGTATCTTGTCCCCTCGTGGCCATCTCCATAGCCTCTTTTTATACCATAGCTTGGAAGCAGCACGCACTTGATCCAGAACAGATTTTTTTTGGAGTTAGATACCCTGTACTCAAATCCTAACACTGTCATTTATTAGCTTGGGAAAATAAAATAGGGTTGTTACAGCCATCTTATATAATTGCAGTAACTAAAAAATAATGTACATAAAGCATAATACTTGACACAAACCAAGCTCTATAAATGAAAGTTGATTTCCATCTTGCTATTCTTTCCAAGCTCAACACTGCCAATTCAGTCTAACTAAACCATTTTAGCATACTATCTTCACCCTCTGGACTTGCCAGTACTCAGTGCACCCCAAAGCCTGGTTCTAAGCTATGTGGTTATCATCTCTTCCTCTACATACTTGAATACTTTACTCCATCTAAACAGATTTTTTTTTTACACTCCCCAGAAACTGGTTTTCATCTTCCCACCTTTCATTGCTGTCCTGCTTTGGCTCATATTACCCTATTCACTAGGAGAATCTTCTCTCTGTAAGTCCATTCTATATATCCAAATTTTGTAAATTTTTTAGGATAATGTAAAACCTATCATTACTGTAAAGTTATGTCTAACTGTGGCAGATGGGAGTAAATTTTGTCATCTTCTGAACTTTTGTAGTTCTTAGTGTCAGTGACTAACTTGTTGGGCATAACCTTATGCCTTATGATATGGCTTTAATATTACTCTGAACTTTTCTTGATATGTATTACTGTTACTTAATCTTCCATGCATTTATTTCTTAACTCTTCAATTGTTTTCTCCCTTCCTGAAGGCAGGGAATATGTGTTTTACCTTGTGGTTTCTGTCATAATATAAGGGACTTAGTAAATCTTACAAATCATAAGTGATTGAATAGGATACAATTACTTATGTCTGACATTCAGATATCTTGCATTAATATATGGGGCATACTTTTACAGAGAAATAAAGTTGTGGAGCACTTGCTTTGTGCCAAGTACTAAGCTGGGTAATGGGGATGGAGAGGTTGATAACATGGTTCCTCAAGGAGCTCATTGTGGGAGAAATGGACATGTAAAAACATTCATGCAAGAGGGGGCATGTGTCAGTTAGTATCAGACATACTTCCAGAACAAAGGGAACTGTGTTTCATTCTGCATAAGGAAGCAGGGATGGTGAAACAGATAAGCAAAGGAGAAACCTAAGAGCGGGTTCTTGAAGAATAAGTACTTTGTTCAAGAAACGGACGGATGTGTTAGTATGTGCGCGGGAAAAAGAAGGAGTATCCTCTGAGGTACATGGGAATTCATAGAAAAGAGACCATCTGTAGGAAATATGATAATCCATTAAGAAGAATATGGAAATAGAGACTTTTGGTTCCAAAATGTGGCATAGAAGCAAGTTGGCTACACTCCCCACCACAGAAAACCAAAAATATGTAGCACCAAGTAGCACCAAGATTAATCACCAGTAATATCCCAGAACTCTTATACAAGGAAACACTTCCCAGGGGCACAGAGAAGTGAAAAAACTCCAAGTAGATGGTAAGAGAATAGGACTTCCATTCTGTGATGCTCCTCCTCCAAATCTGACTGGCACCAAAAATGCAGAAAATTTCTTCCCAACTCACGGTTTCTACACTAGAAAAAGTGAAATTGAGGTGAACAACCAGCTTTCCCGACAGCCTGGGTTCCTTGGCAGGCAAGATGTTCCTGTCTCAACCCACAGGAAAAATTAAGAGTGCCTGAAGGATATTCCTGAAGATAGGCAGAAACAAATGAAAACTGGACAACAGTTCCTAGCCCAGGAAATTCTGCTCTGTAATTCAGCCAAGGGAGATGCCAAATCCAAATGACTGTTCAGTACTACTGTTCAGGAGGTTTGTTCCCACAGATGTCTTGGGCAAGATCCCCTAGCCAGCTTTCCCACACTACCAAGATAACCCCTTTAGGATCGCCCTCATTTGAGATAGACAATGCTCTCATCATTTACTAGAGCTGAGGCAAACCTGGGTTTAAGGTACCATCTAGTGCTGGAAAAAGGCAGCAACTTACCAGAAAAATTATATTTGATAGGTAAATTACAAAGAAACTCTAAGCAAACATTTTCAGTAATAACCAAAATAAGCCAGACATAGAAGACTGGCATAAATAACCAATTCTTTAATACAAAGACATGGACATATATCCACAAGAAACAACAGCAAACAGGGAAGCATGACTTCTCCAATTGACAAAAAGAAATTTCTGATTGACCCTAATGAGATAGTGATATGTGAGTTCTCTGATCAGGATTTGAAAATGATACTTTTAAGGAAACTCAGTGATCTCCAAGATACCACAGAAAAAAATCAATTCGGAAACTTATCAGAGAAATTTAACAAAGAGATTAAATAATTTAAAAATTAAACAAATCTTATAACTTAGAAATGTATTTACTGAGCTGAAACATTTATTATAGGACCCCTACAAGAAAAGTGATCAAGCAGAAGAATTAGTGAGCTCAAAGACAGGCTATTCTAAAATACAGAGGAATAAAAAAAA
Organism: Cheracebus regulus; assembly: GCA_963574635.1. Lineage (NCBI taxonomy): Eukaryota > Metazoa > Chordata > Mammalia > Primates > Pitheciidae > Cheracebus > Cheracebus regulus. Next base: position 59,587 of record CAUYQU010068385.1, on the reverse strand, counting down.
ATGAAGACTATATATGGATACAAAAAATTACCCAAAAGGATCAAATTTAAGAAATATTGATGTTCAAAAATGAGTTCAGCAACAGCAAAGCTTATTCATATAAATAATAACACAAAACATTCCAAAGTTGAGAAAGATCGAAATATCCAGGTCCAGGATAGAAGGGCACAGAACACCAAAGAGATATGACTCAAATAAGATTACTCTAAGGCATATAATAAGCATACTGTCAAAGGTCAAGGACAAAGGAAGGAACCTAAAAGTAGAAAGAAAAAGGAAACAAATACCGTATAAAGGAGCTCCAATTCATATGGCAACAGACTTTTCAAAAAAAACAAAAAACAAAAAAACCCAACTGCCTAGGCCAGGATGGCATGGAACAACTTTTTCAGTGCTGAAAGTAAGAAATTACCACCCAAGACTCCTATGTCTGGCAAAGCGATTCTTCAATGTGAGAGAGAGGTAAAGTTCTTTCCAGACAAAAACAGATAATTCACTACCACCAGAGCCATCTGACAGGAAATACTAAAGAGAATTATTCAATCTGAAGGTGAAAAAACAATAAATATGCAAAACAAGCAAACATTTAAAGGTATAAAACTCAATGATAAAGTTAAATACCTAGACAAGCCCAGAATAATCAAATACTGTAATTGTGGTATGTAGTTAACTAATAATTTTAGTATGAAGCCCAAAAGACAAGTCTATCAAAAACAATAGTAGCTACAGCAATCTGTTAAGAGATAGGCAATATAAAACATGTAAACTGAGGCAACAAAAAGTCAGAATGTGGGGAGGATGGAGTTAAAGTACAGAGTTTTTCTTTTTCATTGTTGTTTCTTGTCTTTTTGTGATATAAGATAAGTTGTCATCTCTTTAAAATAATTTGTTATATCAATAAGAACTTCTTTGTAAGCCTCATGGTAACCACAATGCAAAATACTATAATAGATCCACTAAAAATAACAAACAATAAATTAAGCTACACAAGAAGGGATCCATAAAAGAAAATAGAAACAAAGGAATAAAAAAAACACAGGAGTTTCAAAACAACCAGAAAACAAGTAACAAAGTGGCAGTAGTAAGTCCTTAATATCAGTAAAAACACTGAATGTGAGTGGATTAAAAGGCAGTTAAAAGGTATAGAAGGATAAAGGCTAGATGAATAAAGAAATATGACCCAACAATATGATACCTACAAGAAACCCACTTCTCCTATAGAAACACGAATAGACTGAAAATGAAGGGATGAAAAATGATATTATATGCAACTGGAAACCAAAATAGAGCAAGAGTAATTATATTTAGATAAAATAGACTGTAACTCAAAAATTACAAAAAGAGAAAAAGAAGGTTGCTATATAACGATAAAGGGGTCAATTCATGAGGTGGATGTAACAATTATAAAATATGTATGCATCCACCACTACAGCTCCCAAGTATTTAAAGCATTCATAGATCTAAAGTGACAGATAGACTGCAACACAATAATATTAGGGACCTCAACACCTCACTCTCAATAATGGACAGATCATCTAGAAGGAAAATTGATGAAGAAACTTTGGAGTTAAACTACACACTAGAGCAAATAGGCCTAACTTCTATTTGCAGAACTTTTCATCCAACACATTTGTTTTATCAACACATGGAACTTTCTCTAGAACAGACTCTCTTAGTCCACTAAAGATGTCCCAACAGATTCAAAAACAGGCAAATCATATCAAGTTTATTTTCTGACCACACTGGAATAAAACTAAAAATGAATAACAAGAAGAACCTCAGAAAACGCATAAAAACATGGAAATTAAACACGTGTTCCTGAATAACCAATGTGTCAAGGAAGAAAATAAGAAGAAAATTAAAGAATTTCTTGAAACAAATGAAAATGGAATTACAACATACCCAAATCTATAGGATGTGGCGAAAGTAGTACTGAAGTAAGTTTATAGCAATAAGTAACTACAAAACAGCAGAAAGTCTTCAAATAAAAACTCAAGGATACATCTCAAGGAGGTAGAAAAGCAAGAACAAACCAAACACAAAATTAGTAGAAGGAAAGGTATAATAAAAAACAGAAATTAATAAAATTGAGACCAGAATAAATGTATAAGACTAACAGAAGCAAAAATTGGTTTTTTGAAAAGATAAAAGTGACAAACCTCTAGCTAGACTAAGAAAAAAAGGGAGAGGATCCAAATAAATAAAATCAGAAATGAAAAGGGAAACATAGCAACTGAGACCACAGAAATAAACAGAATCATTAGAGACTATGATGAGCAACTTTATGCCAACAACCCTGGGAAACCCTAGAAGAAACGGATAAATTCCTGAATCCATATAACCTACCAAGATTGAACCATGAAGAAAAGGACAACCTCAACAAATTAATGTATAATAAGATTGAAGCTGTAATAAAGTCTTACACTGATGGCTTCACTGCTTAATTCTATCAAAAGTTTAAAGAACTAATACCAATTCTACTCAAACTTTTCAAAAAAATTTAAGTGGAGGGAATACCTTCAAACTCATTTTATGAGGTCAGGATTGTCCTGGTACCAAAACCAGGCAAGTACACAACTAGAAGAGAAAACTACAGGCCAATATCCCTGATGAACACAGATGCAAAATTCCTCAACAAAATACTGGCAAACCAAATTTGACAGCACATTTAAAAGATCATTCACCATGATTACATGGGATTTATCTCAGGGATACAAGGATGTTACTACATAAACAAATTAAAAAAAAATAAAATATTACATTAATAGCACCAAGATCAAAAAACATATGATCAGTTGAATAGATGCAGATATAAGAAAGCATTGAATAAAATTCATCTTCCCTTTATGATGAAAACCCTCATAAACTAGATATAGAAAGAACATACCTCAAAATAATAAAGGCCATATATGACCAACCCACAGCTAAGATTGTATTTAATGGAGAAAAATTGAATGTCTTTCCTTTAAGATCTGAAGCAATACAAGGATTCTCACTTTTATCACTGTTATTCAATACTGGAAGTCCTGATCAGAGCAATTAGAGAAGGAAAGAGCATCCAAATTGGAAAGGAAGAAGTCAAGTTAGGTTTTTTCATGGACAACATTATCTTATACTTAGAAAAACCTAAATTATCCATCAAAAAGCTATTAGAACTAATAAGCAAATTCAGTAAAGGTGTGGAACAACATTGACAAAAAAAAATCAGTAGTATTTATGTATGTCAATAGTGAAGAATCTGAAAGGGAAATCAAGAAATCAGTTCCACTTATAGTAGCTGCAAAGGATATCTACGAATCAACCAAAAAAGTGAAAGATTTATACAAGAAAATCTATAAAACACTAATGAAAGAAATTGAGTAGTACGCAAGAAAGGAAAATATATTTTTTGCTCATGGATTGGAAAAATTAATATTATTGAAATGAGAATACTACCCAAGTCTATTTACAGATTCAATGTAATCTCTATCAAAATACCAATGACATTCTTCACAGAACTGGCATGGTGCTGGCATAACAGCAGACACGTAGACCAATTGGATAGAAGCAAGAACCAAGATATAAATCCACATACCTACAGTGAACTCATTTTGACAAAGGCACCAAGAACATACAATGGGGAAAGGATTATTTCTTCAGTAAAAGTAGTACTGGGAAAACTAGATAACCATATGCAGAGGAATGAAACTAGACTCCTGTCTCACCATAAATAAAAAACAGATCACAATGGATAAAAGACTTAAATTTTAGATCTGAAACTATGAAACTACTAGAGGAAAACATTGGGGAAATGCTACACGACATTGGTTTGAGCAAAGATTTTTTTGGTGTGTAAAACCTCAAAGGTTCCAGTACCTAATTAAAATAGATAACTAGGATTATCTATTTTAGATAATCTATTATAGCTAGAAAGCTTTTGCATAGCAAAGGAAACTGTCAGCAAAGTGAAAAGATAATTCCCAGAATTGGAGAAAATATTTGCAAACTATCAATCTGACATGGAATTTATAAACAGAATGTAAGGAGCTCAAACAACAAAAACAACAACAAAACCAAAACACCACACCACACAAAACAAACCAATTAAAAACAGGGCAAAAGACCTGAATAGACATTTTTCAAAAGGAGACATATAAATGACTAACAGATATATGAAAAAATGCTTAACATCATTAATCATCAGAAAAATGCAAATCAAATCTGCAGTGAGATACCATCTGCAGTTGATATGGCTTTTATCAAACAGGGAATAATGGATGCTGGTAAGGATATGAACAAAGGGGAACCCAAGTACACTGTTGGTGGGAGGGTAAATTAGTTCAGCCACTATTGAAAACAGTGGAGTGATTTCTCAAAAAACTAAAAGCATTTCACTGCTGAGTATATATCCAAACAAAAGGAATCAATATATTGAAGAGATATCTGTACTCCAATGTTTATTGCAGCCTAGATAAGAAATCAACCTAAGTTTCTATAAATAGATAAATGAGTAAAACACACACACACACACACACACACACACACACAAAATTAAATATATTCAGCCATAAGAAAGAGTGAAATCCTGTAATTCACAGCAAGATGGATGGAGTTGGAGGTATTAAGTGAAATAAGCTAAGAAGAGAAAGACAAGTATCACATTTTCACATGCATGTGAGAGTTGAAAAGGTGGATCTCATGAAGATAAAGAGAAGATTGCTTGTTACCAGAGCCTGGGAATGGTAAAGAGAATGGGGAGACAAAGACAGGCTGATTAATTGGTACAAATAGAAGAAATAACTAGTGTTTGATAGATCAGTAGGATGACTATAGTTTACAAAACTCTATTGTACATTTCAAAACATAGAGGGGAATAAGTTAAATGTTTCTAGCATACAGAAGGCAAACATTTAAGATGATGGATATCTCAATTATCCTGATTTGGTCTTTACATATTAATGTATTATCATATGTACAACTATTATGCATCAATAATAATTTTTTTACAAAAGAATATGGAAAAGAAATAGAGATGACTTTTTAAAAATGAATAAACTGGAATTTAATTTCCAAAAACATGTTCACACCTAATTCTTCTGTTTTCCTCCCTCTCTCCTCTCCCCTTCTTCTCTCTCCCTCTTCCTCTCCCTCTCCCTTCCCTTCTCTCCCTTTCATTTCCTTTCTCTCCCTTTCCCTTTCCTTTCCTTTTTTTCTCATTTAGGCCAGAAATCTGGAGTAATGTAAACCCGCTAGGATGTATGACTTCTTGCTGTGTGCCAAGCTCTGTGCTAATCTCCATCATATATGATCTAATTTAACCCTCAAACAACCCTATAATATCAGCATTATTTCTGATGAAGAACTTGAGGCTTAGGGTAGGGAAAATAACTTGCTCAAGGTCAGATAGTTGACAAGTTGCATAGCCGAGGCTCTAACCCCCTCTTTCTCTGAAGTCCCTACCCTTAAGTCACAAACAAAACTGCTTCACTCTCCCTATTCCACTCCATAATATTCAGCACATCATAAATCCTGCCATTTTTAACTCCTAAGTATTTTTCATTGTTTTCATCCCTGTTACCACAGCAGCTCTTGCCTAGACAATTATCACTTCCTCCAGATAGGTCTGATTGCACCTAGCCTTTCTCTAGTTATGGCTCTCTTAGATGGTGGTCAAAGTGATATGCTTGAAAGGCTGCAAGTCTTCTTGTTGACTATCAGACCCTTTAGTCAGGTGAAGCTGACTGATAGTTTGGAACACACATTGAGAATTACTGCCCTGTAGTGTTTTGCCTGAGTTCAGAAGAGGAAATGAAGCATGAAAGGTAAGAATATGGCAGAGAGAAGACTGAAGAGCAGAGAGTAACCCCTGGAAGACCCAATAAATCATTTGGTCTTTTTTTTTTTTTAATACTGTACTTTAGATTCTGGGTACATGTGCAGATCATGCAAGATTGTTGCATAGGTACATTCATGGTAAGGTGATTTGCTGCTTCCATCCCCCCATCACCTATACCTGACACTTCTCGCCGCGTTATCCCTCCCCACACTCCCTCCCACTTTCCTTCCCTTAGCGCCCACCAAAGGAGCATGTGTGGTGCTCCCCTCTCTGTGTTCATGTGTTCTCACTGTTCAACACCCACCTATGAGTGAGAACATGTGGTATTTGGTTTTCTGTTCTTGTGTCAGTTTTCTGAGAATGATGGTTTCCAGCTTCATCCATGTTGCTACAAAGGACATGAATTCACTGTTTTTTATAGCTGCATAGTATTCCATGGTGTATATGTGCCACATTTTCTTTGTCCAGTCTATCATTGATGGGCATTTGGGTTGGTTCAACATCTTTGCTATTGTAAACAGTGCCATGATGAACATGTGTCTGCATGTGTCTTTACTTGAATGTTTGGCATCACAAATACAGAACTTGAGAATGAACACTGCTAGGTAAAGTCAAAGAAAGAACTGATTCACAGATAATTTCATGTACGCATTAAAAGAAAATCTGAGCAGCAGGAATTTGCATCATCATTGAAAATCAGTGTGGAAGTATATGTTCTAATTTTTCACTTTGATATTTAATTTTCTGAAGCTATTTTTTGTGTTTGGTTTTCCAGATACACATTTTATTAACATAGCTCAGTAATGTAATATTGACATATTTAAGTAATACAGATTGATTTGAGTCTTTTCTCAATATAAAACTGGGAGCACATGATGAGCAGGTTACATTTTATATCTTTCCACATTCTTTTATTTACATTTAGATTGAAGTTGGAAAAAACAATCACTTTCAGAAAGCAAACTCTCTTGTGCCTGGTGCTCAGCTGGAATATTGTCCTGGCCTCTGCATGGGTATGGTATGTGTATATACAAGTGTGTGTACTTGTACTCAGAGATTGGGACTCTTAAGCAACTCTAATTAGAAAGTTAAATAAATACAGAAAGCTTTAAGAATTATCTCAACTCTATTCTCTTCTCATCTATGTAGCTATCTCTGGATCAGGTTGTTGTGTGATATGAAAATCTTTCCTATGTTAGGAAGCAGATGAAGTTATGATGTATTATTTTTATTGTGTTAATTTTTCTTTCAGTGTAAAATTTAAGAGATTAAAACCAAAATAGAATTGTATAAACTAAACTGTGTATTCAGTTGTGTATCTCTGTATGAACAATTATATAAACTTGTCCAAATTATTCCTAGAATGTTGTTTTTATATTCATTTAAATTGCAATGTGAACTCTTAATCTCATTTTTGATAAATGATTATCATAAATTATCTACAAGTGGATTCCTTTTCTATGATTTTATTTTTTTGTAACCCTGAATCTGACCATGCTTTTTAAATTATGTGTTTGTCATGCTTGGCGGTCCCTTCCATGTTTGGCCATTCCTAAGCTTCTGTAATTCCAAAAGGTCATCGTGTGCCCTGACCTCCTGCTAGGAGAACTGCTTTTTTCTCTCCAGATGTTTTGCAATTTAAACTTTTATTGCTGTAATCTGTATACAAGTCATATATGAAAAGTGTCAAATATCATTGTTCAGCAGTGAAATTAGGATTCTTTCAAACTGGAGGGAAATGTTAACAGAGTGCAACTGTGTCCGGCCAGTGTTTCTCCTGGCGAGCTGGCTCTGAGAAGGCTGTTTTCCTTTTAGCCATCTGTGCTTCCATAAACAATCTACAGTGGTTTTTTCTTCTAATTTAAATTCTAGCAGCTGGATTTCCTCCTTAGTTCCTTTTGATGCTGTGACACCAGTAGCATTGCACCCATGAATCTTTGTGCTTCTTTCTACTTTTAGGGATTATATCACCAAAGATGTTAAATAAGCAGTTCACATGATTTTCCCACAGAGGGATTCTGCAATGCATGTGCTAAAGTAGGTCAACTGAGACCTGGGTGAGAAAATGGAATAGAGCGTTTTATGCCCATTGCCCAACTTTAAATGTCCCTGGTTCTTCTTCTCTATTTAAAAACAGGTAAATCATCCTATCTAGTTAATTTTTTTTGTTTGTTGAAAAATCTACCTCTATCACTGTATCCCCACTATCCACCAATGCTGCCTATTTCTAGTATCACGTACTTCAGCTTTTTGGATTTAGGTCAAAAAAGTGTTTTGTTTTGTTTTTTTAAATAAAAAGTCTTATTTTGTTAGCTGTTTGTAAATATAACCTTGCCTAGTAAAAGTCTTTAGATATGTATTTAGTGTTGCTGTATATGTAATATATAATGTTCATAGAACAGAACACACACTCTTAATTCCTATTTAAATTCATCTAATGCATAAATATTTTGCTCTTCAATGGAGTTAGTCATTAAAATTGAAAATTTTCAGAATATAGTATATTGCCTTCTTTTTACAATTTATAAAAGGTAAAAAAAAAACTACAGTAGCCATTTCCTTGCAAAGAGTCATGTTGAAAAGTCTATCCATCATTTTTTCTTTAAAGGAAAGATAAATGTCAGAAAATAAGATATTATATAAACAAAAAAATTTCAAAATATTTTTCAGGGAGATTCATGAGTAATTGGATTGGCAACCTGATAGTTGAAAACAGAAGACCAAGAGAGAACATGATGACTTTACCAAAAAATGAAAAAAAAAAAAAGACCCCAAACCAAAAACTAAACTAAATAATAGCAAAGAACCCATGCAGATAAAGACAAATTAAACCATCCAAACATTAAATACTTTTTCACTGTGATACCAAAGATTTGAATTTAATAAAACATTCAAGTAATTGATCAATATTCCTCTTTTCACTGATAAGTTTTGTTGATTTGTAGGGTAAATACATTAAAAATTAACTTGGCTATCGGTCTTAATAAGGTACTTTTAGTTTCATGTAGTTTTATATCACTAAACTTAGTAAGAAATATTTTCCTGAATTCAATAAGAATAATGAACTTTTCCTTGAGAAAATATTCTTAAATTCCTATGAAATATTAATTAATGAATCCTGATAATAATGCTGAGCATCCAATAGTACATGGATACTCAGGAACTTATTTTCATTCGCTAAAAGTTCCACAGGGTCAGTGGTTATCTTCTTCATTGTGGTCTGAGTGTCAATATGGCAGGCACTCAATTCATGGCTGAAAAAAAAGTGAATCTTAAGTGGCATTGTAGGAGATGAAAAAGATAAAAATCAGAAATTCTGGCTTTGTCACTTGGCCATTTGCATAACCTTGAGGGAGGCACTTGATAGTTGCTGATTTCCACACTCCTAAAATGAAGGGGTTGGAATAGACAGTTTCTAAATTTCCTTGCACCATTCTTCCAGGTTGATCTCTAGGAGGAGAAGCATCATCTCATTTATGCAATAAATATTTATTGAGCACTTTGCTAACACCATGCCAGAGTAACACAGAAGGTAGGACATAATGGAAAAAATAATTTAAGTAAACAGATAAACTAGGATAAATGCTGTGAAGGGAATTCACTGGGTGTTTTCAGAGAGTATAACATGAAGGGAATCTAGTCTAGATTAGGAGTCTGTTGGGATCTCTCTGGGCAGGTGATACTTCTGTAATTCAAAGTAAAACTTAGGCAGAGGATGAGAGGAATGAAAAGTATTAGTAGAAGATAGTACAAAAAGTGAAAACCCAGAGAAACTGAACGAAAACATATGTGGTAGGCACATACTGGATAATGTTACAAAGCAGCAGGTGAGGAAGAAGAGAAGCAAATTAGGAGGCTGTTGCTCTTGTCCAGAGGAGGGACAGGTAGTTGGGGACTAGGATGAGACAGTGAACTGGGGAAACATGGATGAAATTGAAATTTATATTGTGCCCACAGCCGACAGTACTGGGATGGACTTTTTATGAAGCATGAATGATCAGGCACCATCAAAAGTGATTCCTAAAATTCTTCTTTGCTTAAGCCACTGAGTAATGGACGTCTCATTAGTTAAGGTAAAGACTTCAAATGGACAGGATATTTGTACATAGCAAGTTTGACCCTTGGATGTTAAGTGGAGATATCAAGTAGGCAATTGGATGTACTGAGCTCAGGGGTGAGGCTAGGAGTCAGTAGAATATATAGATGGCATATAAATTATGGAATTTAGACTAATAAGTGCAACTATATCAAACCTCAAGCAACTCCAATACTTTTTGTTTCAAGAGGTATTTAATATTATCTGATCCATTAGGATGCCTTTTTCAGTTGAGGTGATATGTGAACTAGTCATTAATAGCGAAGTTTTAGCAGCAAAATTTTGCAGAGATTTTTGTCTCTTTAAATCCACATATTCCAAGTATTAAAGAAATATTTTTGTATCAAAGAGTAATCTTTGATTAGAGGTATATTTATGCAATATATGTATATTTAAATGTGAATTTGCTGTATGAAACTCAGATGGGAGAAAACTCACATTTCAATATTTTGTGTTACTCTAACTTCACAGGGCTTTTATCCTCCATGCTTTATTGGTGGGCAATTTAACCTTAGTTTTCATTTTCTGAGAAGGTTCTATTCTTTCAGTGGCCTTGACAGAAATTCTAGGAATTTACCTGGTCAGAAAACTTGGCCAAAGACCCTCTGAGCTCTTTACTTTCCCATGGTTGACTGCTCAAGGCATCTACAGCTTCACCAGACACTGAGAAGCTCTCTTTGCCTTAAAGAAAGCCATATAGGATTTAGTTTTGAACAACAGTTTGGGCTGATCTTCCAACCAGAATTCATAAAATATCATTCACTTCTTCAACAGCCTTAGAGTAAACAACTTGGCTAAGAAAACTCTCTTTTATTTTATAACACTCTGCATTTCTACATGGGTTTCTTGGATAAAGTAATCCAGGCTGTGAGCAGGGCAGGCTCTTCCTGTGCCCAGGAGAGGCTGGTGCTGTCAGGTCACAGACAACCCCTCATCTACCAAGTTTTCATCACCAGGGAGTTTTTCAAGTTTTTCCTCTTTCCTAACAGGATGAGAGGCTATTTTCTTGTGGCACCAGGCAATTTATCTCCCTAACTGGTTTGCAGTTCTCAAAGTCCACAGGCCTGCCTTTGTTTTTACAGTATTGTCATGCTTTGATGATGTCACGTTGAAGAGTACAGCCTGCCACAAAATGTGTACCTTCCCCACAGGCAAAGCTGGGCACTTGCCCTTCTCTAACTTCCTATAGGTATTTCTGAATACTTCTGTTTTGTGGTTGTACAGTGTTATTTGTAGCTCACTATAGACTTAGACCTCCTCCTGTAAATCCTTGTAAGCTTTGCATAATGCTCAGTCACATAGTAGGCAGCTTGATGGACTTGCTCAAATGGACATATGAGTGAGCACACTTGTTTATACAGTGTATTTTGGAAGGGATCTCAGGAAAGGAGTTTATACCAGCCTTCCCAAAATCTGACAAAGTGGTTGCCTTGGCTTTTTACCTGTTCTGATAATGCCTTGTTTGCTCTACAAACACCAGGCCAGTTCCCCTGAAATCCATTTGACACCTGTTTTTTAAATCTTGATGTAAGCTATAACTTTCTTTCTCTGTTCTTTCCTTTTTTAGCATTAATAGTTGAAAGAAGATTTAAAAAGTGTCAGATTTTAGGCAGATTGATCTCAGAGCAAATTAAGTTGCCAAACATTGCACTCCTACCCTTATTTTAAAGAGATTGATACATGTCTAAATGTACTATCTCAGACTTTTCAGTCTGCTATGACAAACTACCATAAATTCGCTGGCATATAAACAACACAAATTTATTTCTCACAGTTCTGGAGGCTGCAAAGTCTGAGATCAAGACACTTGGAGATTCCATGTCCAGTGAGGGCATGGGTTTTGGGTTCACAGACAGTCATCTTTTTGCTGTGTCCTCATATGACAAAAAGAACTCTGTTCTCTTCAGCCCCTTATAAGGGCACCAGTCTCATTCATGAAAGCTCTTCCCACGTGATACAAGCATTCTATCTAGAGCAGGTACCCTAGCCAGAGCCCTCCAGATCAGTCCATTGTTATAGTTTATATATACAGACATCTTTTCAACCAGCCTCCTGGTGTTTATCCAAAAGGCTGACATATCCTGCTCTCTGGTGTTCAGCAACCTCTAGAAGCCTGTTTGATTACTTGAGACATTCATTCAAAGTCACTAAATTACTAATGGCTTTGGCAGCATGAAGATCACCAAGATTTGGTCCTAAGACAGTCCATTGGCTACCCACCATTCCTAAAGTATTTGGTAATATGTCCTAGCCCATAGTTCATATGTCTCTTAGGGTGGGAATATCATTCTAGGAAAATGAACTCAATGATTGATAATTTACTTTTTTCATCAAAAAGAGTACTGCATTCCTACTGTCTACTCCAGCATATTAGCTGATGTCTTAAGTGGTATGTTAAGGTGTGGGGCTATAGGGATGTTTTCACACCCAAGTATTCTGACATCCTGGTCACTCTATGTTTTTTTATTTAAAAAGAGATTTCCTTTTGGGAAATTCAGGATCTGAGATAAGAACATCAAAAATCAATTTCCATGCTCCTCCATTTTCAGTATTTTTCTAGTAATGAGAGAGAAATCTATCTCGTGAGCAACAAAACTGCACTCATCCTTTTTTTCTTTCTCAGATTTTTCAGTATCATTCTGTATTTTCTTAGGAGATTCAAAGCATTCTGAACATGCTTTCAAACCTAGTTCTTTCACATCCGTTTTCTCACATTCATCTTTTTCAGCATCCCATTCATCTTTGTACAACAGTTTTCCAACAGGGTCACAGCTGTGACTGGTTTCTTCAATAGTCTAAACTCAGTGGGAACTGAATATGAAACCATTCTGTTTTTCTCCAGTCACTTACTGAAACCATACTCAGATGAATCTCTCTCTCTTTTTAAATAACTTAACATCTTGGACAGATTAACATCTTAGACACCTTGGACAGATCTTGGGTCACTTTAGATCATTTAAAGTGAGTCCATTTTAAGACTCTAATTTCCTGTCTGATTGAAACTTTAGCCCCTCCTCTTTCCTCAGTAGATCTGAAATGGAGAGTGATCATGATCTCCTCTTTTATTCCTTTTTTACTTGTAGGGAGGGAGGCTGGGCCTGAAATCCCCAGGGATAACTCTTCTCTCTCATTTCTCTTCTTATGCTATATAGCTCTTTCAGTGAATGGAACAGGGAGCAGAAGTTGGAGAATATATCACCATTGTAGCTGGCTACTACTGTCAGTCATCACTCTTTCTGTGAATAACACTGACTTTCTGTGTTAGCCTTGCTGTGCTGGCTCTGAGGAGAGACAGGTGTGTATTTTCAGAGGACCCTATGGGGGCCTCCTATTCCACAGTTTTTGACATGAGAGATCTGGTTGCAGCTTCGGCTCTTCCAACTGTTTACAGAATTACCTACTGTTGCCTCAGTCAGCAGCCAGCCTTCCTGGGTGGCAAGTCTGCTCAAGTTTTAAGACTGTGTGTTGCTCTAGTTATTTGCGATTTGCTTCAGGATATGGGCCTGGTAGTTGTTGTCACTTTATGTCTAGTATTTGGCTCTAGCAGTCTATTCTGGGCTTCTGAAAGAAACTCCACTCAAAAATAACATTGCATGAGTCACGATAGGATAGGTTATGATGCAGTTGCAATTACAACATCTCAGTGACTTAACACAGTGTTTATTTCTTGCTCACTTTATAAGTCCAATACAGATTAGTGAGAGGGCTCTGCTCATTATAGTCAGTCCAGAACTCAAAACAGTGGAGGATCCATTCTGTCATATACTTTCATAATTACAGAGAGGGGAAAAGATAAATGAGGAATCTCACTTTACTGAAGCTTCTATCTAGAAGTGACATAAATCACTTTTTATTGGTCAAAGTGTGCAATATTTCTAAGCCTACCCTCAAAAAGACAGAGGTGTAATACTTTCATGAGTCAGGAAGGAGAATGAGAACCCTTGCAAATAGCCCTAGTGACTGCCAAAGTCTGCCCTTTATGATCCCTAAATATTTGGTTCCCTCTTACCCAAAAGTTCCATCCAGTCACTGAATCAATTTTTGAGTCCAGGATCTCTGAGTGGTGCTCCATAATCTTTTTATCAGGTCTGGGCATGACTCTTGTTAGTCTGCAGACAGGTAAATATAAATGAAAATTGTCTATCTCTGATACACCCATTATACAATGGTGAGAGAGGGATAGGATAACAACAACAACAAAATCCTCATTAAGTAAGGGGAAGAGTGTGAGATACAAAGCACTGCATAGCAATTCTGAAATCCAGCCAGGCCTACACTGACAGTGAAAAATGTTATTTAATAGGACCCCATTTCTTCCAATTGGGAGGGCTTCCCATTCACTACTTCTGATGGTTCTTGGCTCTGCCACTCAGAATATTCTTCCTTTTCCATTACCCTTTGATTTAATCTAAAGTAGACACTGGGAAAGTTGTCTGCCATTGAGTACTGAGGAATTTTATCAGTCTGCTTTATAACTGTGGAAGGTTGGAGACCTAAAATCATTTTAAGTCACTGATCTTTTTTAGTTTATGTATGTGGTCTCTTTGGTAGTATAACTATATTAAAACATATCATCATATCTATTAGATTACATACAGTTTTGTATGCCAAGAACCGCGCATAGTTTGTGTTTAGACATACTACTTAGGTTTATTTGATTTTCCCTATCTCCACCCTCTGTTAATTAGGGACCTATTAGATTTTTTTTTCTTTCCTCTAAACCATTTTTTCAATGGAAAGAAATAAGTAAGCATTAAGCCTTTAGTTGCACTTGCTCTTCTTGCCTTCATAATCTAGATAGAGGTTCTAAGAATGGGTTTGGAAGCTATACTCTTGATTTTATCCTTATTGAGTTATAATTGGCCTTATCATTGTAAGACATTCTTAAGTTCTTCTTTGACAAGTTGAAAAAGGAAAATTAGCAGCTCTGTGTGTATATGTGTATTTTTGCTATTCAATTTTTATTTCTAAGAAAGTGGCTGAAGTTAGCCAATTCTTTTCTGAACTCATTTATTTTTCATAATACCCTATCAAATGAAGCCAACAGCAATCAGCACCCAATGCTAACATTATTTTCTGATCTCTTTTTTGAATGCTTCAGGCTTTTTAGATACATCTTCCTTCCAAGCCACTACAGGAAACAGTTTTACCAAAAGTACTATTGTTTATAATTCTTCTAGCTTCCAATAACAGTTAACTTGCTGCTTGCCACTTGATTACTAAGCAATTCTATATATTAATAGTTTTATGTTATGCATTATGACTATATTTCACATTGGGTTCTGATTTTTGTACCAATCAGAATATGTTTGTTATTCTGTATATTGCAGGTAGTATTTGCAAGAATATGCTGTACTAACATCTCTAAAATTTAAGTGGTTTAACCAAACAAAATGTATTAAAATTCAAATGGATTAACTAAAAAAATATTTCTTCTTATGGTTACATGTCTAACACAGGACAATAGAAGAGCTTTGTTTGTATAGTTCTTCAGGGATTCAGGTTGATGGAAGCTTCAGTTGATGGATATTCCATGTAACTGACTTTCATTGGCTATAGCTAGTCACTTGGACATGCATAACTTCAAACTGACTAGGGAAGACTAATACTACCAGATGCCTGGAAAGAAGACTGGAATGTTTGTGAACAGTCCTAATTAGTTGTAGCTTTTAACATTTTAATTTGCCCATCTGTAGTGCAGATGTGAGAATTGCTAAAAATCAATTCTGATATTTCTCTAAGCCTGCTTCTTCCATAGTACTCCCAATCTACTTAATAGCAATTCCATTTGTTAAATTATTTGATTGAACATTGTGTGTCTTTCACATTTATCTTTTTATGGCACCCAGCATTCAATAGAATAACCAATACTATTGGTTTTACCTTCAAAATATATGAACAATTTTATTGCCACTTCTTACTACTTTTATCCCTGCTACCCAGATCTAAGCTACTGTTATTGTTCATCTTCTAGCTGGTTGCTCAATTTCTGCACTTTAATCCTCTGTAATTATTCTTAATACCTTCATCATATTAATGCTTTGAATGCATAAAACATTATTTTTTAAAACTCTTCAAAAGTGTCACATTTTACTGTATGACCGAGCACCTTCCAAATTCTTCTATCCCTCTCGAGTCCTTCCCTTTTGTGTTCCCTTGCTCACTCTACTCCAGCTGCATCATTTTCCATGCAGCCCCTTAACATACAATCACTCGCTGTTCATTTTCTTCTCCAAGAGCTCCAATAACTTACTCTCTCACCTCTTTCAGATGTCTGCTCAAATGCCCCTTTGTCAATGAAGCCTTTGCCAACCAGTGCGTTAAAATGTCCACCCTCTTCCCACTTTCTGCTTTGTTCTACATTCATAGCAATTATCATCATCTAATATATTTTTATTTATTTATTTTATCATCTCTATCCACTAGAATGTCAAACCCAAGGGAGCAAGAGGGCTTGTTTCTTTTACCTTTTCTCTTTTCCCTCCTTCTTCTTCTTCATTACTATTATTATTAAAAAAACATTTTTTTTAATGTTGCTGTATCTCTAGTTCCTGAAACAGAACAGTGCCTGGAACATAGTAAGTACTCAGGAAAGTTTGTCAAATACATGAGCAGAATATTGGAGTATGAACAACAAGCAGATCTGTGAAATCTAGCTGAATAATCACACAGAAATTGTCTTATATTGTGAAAGTGATGGTGAAGAAAAGAAGGATTTGCCATAATGAGTAGTTATCTAGATAAATATAAATTTGGATTTCTTAGAAAGTTGCAGCTCACTCCAAAATAGATTGCAGATATATACAGGATTTAAATTTTAAAAAACTCAGAAAATACTAAAATAAATAATTGGAATATGGGAAAGTATTTGTGAGGATGGTGTAATATCTAGAAACTATAAAGGACTGATAAATCTGGTTTATCAATTAGAATATATGCAATTCAATAGCATATCACTTTAAAAAAATTGTGTATCTTAAATGTACCATAAAAAGTCAAAACAAAAAATAGGAGAACAAAAGTGTTTCAGATTTTTGAGACAGACAAATAGTTAACTTTCTTGGTATATGAGATAACCAGTTCTTCCAAATCAAGACAAAAGGAAAAAGAAAAACCGAGACAATGAAATGTACAAGGAATATGACCAGAGGGAAAAAGAACTAGGTATGGCTCTTAAACCTATATTAAAAAAATCACAATCTCACTGCCAATACTACAAAAAAGCAAATTAGAACCACAATGAGATATAATTTTTAAAAACATAATATTTGTTGAAGTAATTTGATTTTAAACATCTGGTGTTTGACAAATAGGATGAAATTATAGTTCTAGGAGAAAGGATAAACACCAGATTAAAAAGAAAATCTATCATAAGCCATAAATTCAAATAAAATTCCATCACAAATTTGTCAAGCACCTTCTATTAACACTATTTTTTCCTGGAAATAGTGATATTCTTTAAAATGTTCTGAGATACTCTGCATAAGGAGAAGAAATGATGATACCTATTCCATTACTCCAATTGGATTGGGTGCAGAGTCAGTTAAGAGTTTTCTTTGGATTAGTAAAGAATTTTATAATTATAAAGAATTTTATAAATTTTATATTTTATGGAAAGAACATTTAGATTTTGTTTTGTTTCTTACTAGGAAACACATTTACTGAGAGAAAAATCTTGTTTAGCTTCTTATTGACAGAAGAATTATCAAGATCATACCATTATGCAAACCATAGATATATTTGAATAAGCAATAACAGAGCTGCCTATTCAATGCTGGGGACCCGTCAAAGGTGGGTGGATTCTCCATAGGCAGCATGGCTCTTATACTCTATTCTTGTTCCTCACACCTCTATACCAGTGCTGACAGAATTGTAGACATTGATTTATCTCACTCTCTGTCGCGGCTGAGCTCTAGAGCTTTTGCTCAAAAGAAAAGGCAACAAATTTATGTAATATTTCTTCTTGGATGTCTGGAGGAAGAAAGAAGGACCTTTAGAACAACTGGACAGGATGCTTAGCTGTTTGACACAATGCTTTTGAATTCTTTCACATCTTCCCCCTAATCCCTCTTCTCCTCTGCCTGCTTCTAACTCATCCAGGTCTTTGCACAGAGGTCTCCCGCAACCTCCCAGTCTGGCCATGTTTTCCCCAGGCACTAGAATTGGAAGTACTTTCTGTTAGGCAGGACTGGATATTCAGCAAGGCCAGTAGGAGTATGTGTAGAAAGAACAGACTGTGGGGGCAGTGAAGCTGTTTCTGAAATCTTGCCTTGAGGCTCAGAACATAAACCTAAACTACTAGTAGGAAGCCATAAATCCTTCATTTCAGTGAAAGGATTGTTATACACTTTTAACAGCTCACAAGCAGGTTAACAGAAAAACATTTATCTTGTCTAACCTTGTAAAATTGTTCCAGAAACAGACTAGAAGGGGACAAAAATGATGGGAAAGCACTAATTACGAAGTCACTGTTCTTACAGGCAGCCCTCTGCAGGACTGCAGGAGGAAGCTATGCATTCACACAAAAATGCTTTCATGGTCTGGCTGTATTTCTTTGGCTTGGATGGGAGGCCAGATTCAAGGGCTTCCTTCAGGGAGATCTGCTTGCGATTTCAGTTATCCTGGGCCCCACTCCACTACAGTTAGATTTTTCTGTCTCTGATAATGATGATCCATAAACAGTCACAGCCTCTCTGTTGCAACCCAGATGTGAGTTATACACTATGATGCAGAAAGAATTTTAAAAAATTGGCCCAGAATTTTCTTTGCGACATTTAGAATT
This sequence comes from Cheracebus regulus, assembly GCA_963574635.1. Taxonomy (NCBI): domain Eukaryota; kingdom Metazoa; phylum Chordata; class Mammalia; order Primates; family Pitheciidae; genus Cheracebus; species Cheracebus regulus. The sequence goes on along the minus strand of CAUYQU010068385.1, from coordinate 40,894 downwards.
CCTTTGAGAGGAATTTTCCAACTTAAAGGTCTTTTTTTTCCTCTCATAAGAATTTTATAAATCTTGCAGAATGATTAATCATTCTAAATAAAACATTAACTATTCAGTGTCTAAATAAGGCATTTGAAAGGCAAAAAGGTCTTTCTTTGTCTCTTCTTGAAATCAAACAATTTTTTAGATGAAAGGATACTGATGTTCTTAGGTTGAAATGTGTCAAAAGATTTGAGAAAGATAGTGATGGAACTTATTTACCTGGTGACCTGGCTATATAACTGCTCTGCATTTATATTTTGTTAAATGAGTTGTAGCAATATTAACCCTGGGAGGCCTTAGCATTGTTCCAATGCATTCCATTATATTTTCACTGCTAGCATAATTACAGACATCTACAGAATATCAAGTATGTATAAAAATGAATCATTCTGTTTCTGCAGGCTTAACAAGCTTCTCAAAGAGAGAGAGAGAGAGAGAGAAGGAGTGTGTCTATTAAGAAGGCTACTCTCCCTCCTCCCTTCAGTTTCCCAGTATAGGATATTTCCTTAGCTACTATGACATTATCTTCTTTATTTCTTTCTCATTTCCAGGTTTAATCAATAACAAACTTCCAAACTTCCTTTCTCCACAACCACTGACAATGACTAACTCTCTGTGAAAGAACTCTGAACAGTTATAAGGTACTATAGTAATGTTGAGTAAACTTTGCCATGGGAAGAAAAAGGAAAAGTAATAGAAATAAAATGATAGAAATAAAAAAGATAAAAAGGCATAGAGAAAAATTTAATTATGTAGTGATAATTATAGGAGAGACAAAACATAAGTCTTGTTCAGAGATCAGAAAATTGTGATTCTAGTGATCCCTGATTCAAATATTAATATAATTTTGATGAGCAGGCAAAAATATGAGATGACTAAAAAATGGAACAGACACACGGTCCTTTTAATGATCATTTTCTGTATATGATTTGGGAAACCAATAATTTGCATAACTTAACCTAATAGTTCTTAACTGAGTTGTTTTGCCTTACCAGGGAGGATATTGGAAATGTCTGGAGATATTTTTGGTTGTCACAAATAGGGGGAAGTGTGTTACTTGTGTCTAATAGTAAAGGCCAGGGATGGTGATGAACAATGAGCATCCTTCAGCACACAGCACAGCCTCATGTCCTCACAATAAGAATTGTCTGGGCCCAAAGGTCAATAATACTGATGTTAGGAGATCTTCATGTAATCCAATTCATTTTTAAAACCCACCATTTGGTTTTAAAATAAGCAAAAAACATAAAAACTAAGCCTTATATAATCTTTAGTCATTTCTTCTTTTTGGTCTGTTCTGTGATCTGATGCTATTGAACTATCCAGAGTCCCACTATATGGGACTTTATGATCCTGTACTTTAGTACTTTTTTCCTCTTTTTCCTTTTCACATTGAAGGATCTTCAAAACATTTCTTACCTATCACCTCTCCTGTGAGAGACTTTCTGTGACATTGCCTCTATGAGACTGTCTCCTAGGAAAGGTGAACTATATTCTTAACAACCACTGTCTATGCCTTTACTTTGTACTGTCTGTATTAGCCTGTTTTCATGCTACTGATAAAGACATACCCAAGACTGGGAAGAAAAAGAGGTTTAATTGGACTTATAGTTCCACATGTCTGGGGAGGCCTCAGAATCATGACAGGAGGTGAAAGGTGTTTCTTACATGGCAGGGGCAAGAGAAAATCAGGAAGAAACAGAAGTGGAAAGCCCTGATAAATGTATCAGATCTCATGAGACTTATTCACTATCACAAGAATAGCACAGGAAAGACTGGCCCCTATGATTCAGTTACCTTCCCACCTGGGTCTCTCCCATAACACATGGAAATACTGGGAGATACAATTCAAGTTGAGATTTGAGTGGGAACACAGCCAAACCGTATCATTCACATTCTAATGTTTGTTCACATGCAACCATCTTCCCCAGACTATGAGCCCTTGAGGGCTCTTTCCTGGATATCTCTCAGGTTTCTCAAACTCAGCTTCATCAGAACCAAATTTATTTCTCTAACTCATTTGTTTTTGCAAATGCCCTGTATTAAGATAAATATGCAACATGAGGATGATTTTATACCTTTTTTTTTTGTTTCTCAAGTGACTAAACTCTAAATCATTTTCAAATTCCTCCTTCTCATTTCCATGACCACTGCTTTAGTTCGGAAATCTATCTCATCATTCTGTTGCTTCCAAAATTTTTTAAATGCAAATCTCTCCTGTCCCTTGCCTAAATTTTTCAATGGCTCTTCATTGCCTGTAGGTAAAATCCATACTCTGTAGACTGGTAGTATAGAACCCTTCATAATATTATTCCATGATACTATCTCCCCAGCCTGATCTCATCTCACACCTACATATGTGCTCCCAGCACACCAATTCATGGTTTCTTGAAGTACTATGCTTAATCCAGTGCTTTTATCTGTTTTGTTTCCCTTGCCTAAAATCACATTATGTCCCAATCCCTTTTGTCATTCATCCATTGTCATCCACCATGCAAATATCTCTCCTGAAAGTCTCATGTTTATCTTCAGGGTGGATGGATGTCCCTTTTCTGGGTTTCCAGCTCTTTCTGCCTGTATTTCTAGCACAGCTACTTTTTCCTAGTATTGCCAGTGCCTGTCATCTCTATTAAATTGTGACTTATTTAAGGAAGGAGAATGTATGACTTCTCTATCTTCCTATTGCCTATCATAATTCTTGCTACAGAAAAGTCAGTAAACATAAAGCCTTTTATGTCAAAGGTAATCATTAAACACATATTAAGTTGAATTTCAGAGGAAAAGTCCATTGGAAATACATCTGGAGATGTTGTAGTTGTAACATCTTCAGATATCTTTTATGTATGAATGTCATTCAATGGAACAAAAACTCAAATTGTCTCTCCAAAGAGTGCGGCTTCAGTCTCTTGGTTTGTCTGCCATATTGGATTCTGCTAATCTTCATTCCTTTGGTAACTTTTAGACCTTATTTAACTATTCACACTAACAAAGATACCATTCAATTACTTTGTTGAGTGGAATTTAGTCTGTCCTTTAGAAAAGTATCCTAACTCTTTCCAGCCACAGATTATCATTTAGTCGGAGTATTGTGGTAGCTAACAGTGGTTGGAGAATGAATGTGGAGGTGATGGTGGTCTATGACGATATTGCAGGGAGCAAATAAATGGCAGGAGCAACGTCCAAGTACACAATGTGAGAGAAAGGATAACTGGGTTTAGGTGAGGTCCAACAATGAATCCAAGTAGCATTTCCAGCTTTCAGCTACTACAAGAATTTTGAAGATTTAAAAATAGATATAATATGTTCCTTGTTGCATTCCCAGACATGGAAGTGCTCTTCTGTCACATTCTCAGACTCTGTGGGTCCTACAAGACATATAAAATAGAGAATGGGTGTTTAAGTCTGGACGAAACGGAGGCATGAATTTTCGTTCCACATTCCAAAAGGAAAAAGAAAAACCTCGAAACAAAATCACATCACTCCACATCCTTGCCGACATAGCTGAGGTTAATGTTAAAAGTGTTAAATCAGTTCTTTTTTTTTCTCTCTCTCTCTTTCTGAGAAAGTAGTGGAGGAAAGGAGGAAATAAAGTTTAGGCAGAGTGACTACATGACTTACAGTTTCTATTTTATAGAAAAATATAGACTGTAGAAGTCTTTCTGGAAAAAATGCTGAAAATTAAATTATTATAAATTTTGAATGCAGGTACAGGTACATTTTTATCAAAATGAAAGTTAAGTAGTTTACCACCCATAAAGCATTCTTCAGGAGTGTTAAGAGTGATGATTAGAAACTTTCTCAATTATATTTAAAAGAGAAAGTAAATGTTGTTATTTAGTTTGTTATTCAGACTTTACTGATGTATAGATCAGATCTGAGTTGCATAAAACTTTATAGACTCACGTTTGTCAAAAAATAAAATAAAAACCTTTTACGTATTATTTTGTTATAGTTTATAAACTTTTAACAGTGAATATTCTGTTCAGCTGTTTATTTCTTAATATAACAGCTGAATTAAACATAGTGAATAATATTACTTAAGAAATAATCTATTTATCAGGAAAACTATACATATTACTAATATTTGATCAGAAAGAGGTTAAATATTTTGTTGAGGAAAAGCTGTAAAAGAATTTCTTTTTCTTAGTTTGTGAAAATGAGTGGAAGTCGAGCACAGAGCTTTACTATCATTTAATTTGGTTTTTGAAACGGGTTTATGGAGAAAACTGAAGTGAAGAAAATTTCTACAACACTGATTAAAAGCTTGCTTGGGCAAATCAACTTGCTACCCTGTGTTTTGGTTATCCCATATATAAAATGAGGTGAGATGAAGTATGCAAAATTTCTCTAAGCTTTATAATGTAATGATTCTTTTATCTTCTTAATTACCTAGAGAAAAGTTGATTGAAAAATATATAATACTATAACATAGGTACTGTAACACAAGTCTTTGGAAAAATGTACATTATTGAACATTGAAAATCAAGTAATACTTAATTTGTTCTTTTATTGCTTTTGTAGTCAAATATTACTTAAGTAAATGAGTTACAGTTCTGTATGTTGAACTGTTTAAAGAAGTAACTAAATACACATTTTGATCAGATGCTGAATGTTTGGGTGTTAAAGTCAATGTCCAGTTAAAGCCAAGGTTAAATAGCATCATAGAGCACCATGGGGAAAAATCTAAAATTTTATCAAAAAATTTAATTGTTATTAAATTTTTCATGTTAAAATGTTAAGCATTTTAAAGGGGTTAAATTATGCAGGAGCAATGATCTCTGAGCACTGCCAACAACAAATTGCTCTTGAGAAACTTCTAAACCATATTTATGTTGAATTAATGTTAATGGAAGAGCCTTACTTTTCTCTAACATCACCATTGTTTTTTCTTCATATTCTGTTTTACTTCTAGATAGAAGACCCTTTTCATTGTCACTACCAGCATGGTTTTGTATTTTCTTCCTAAAATCTTGGAGATCTTGAGATGTTAAATCTTGAGATGTTAAATTAATATTCTGCTTTTAGTTCATCTTGGCATGCAAACATTGCAAACTGGTATTAAACTCCACGAAAATTGATGACCTAAAAATAAATAATTAAAAACTAAATACAGTTTTTAAAGATATAGATACATGAGAAAACACCAAGACATTAATCTCTCCTAAACATTGTAACTTTTGTTATATAATCACATATTTATCAATCCAAACCCCGCAAAGTTCTGAAAATGTTTTGTTTTTGTATATATGTGGACAGTTAATTTGGTGTCAAAATGTGATCTGAACTGACACCCATCTCTTTGTAATGTTTATTTACTTAGACTGACTACCGTATTGGGAAAGTATTAATGTGTTTGATTACAGTTACTTCCCAGATCTACTGGGTAGTGTACAAAAGAAATAGTACATATACCATGTAACCTATCTAATAGCTGAATAATTTTGAGTACTACAACACCTCCTACTACAAAGATTTCACATTTTCCAGTTCTTAGGAATATGCTGAGAAAAATTGTGTTTTCCAAACATGTCCTCAACAAAATTTCCCATTCCACACGTTCTTTTAGAACCTTGTCACTCTCCCATCCAGAGGTGGAGTTTAATTCCTTTCCTTTGAATTTTGTCATATTTAGAAACTTTTTATAACCAGTGGAATGTGGCATTGGTGATGCTATGTGATTTCTGAGACTAGATTTTAAAATGCCATAAAATTCCCTTGTTTTTGCAAGATATTCTCTTGGAATCCAAATATCATACTTTAAAGAAGCTCCAAAAATGTATTAAAAGGTTAACTCTGGGATCCCAGTTCCACAGTTTTAGCTGAGGTTTCAGCCAATACACTATACTAATTTGTCAGCCACATGAACAAGACGTCTCAAAAGTGAACTCTCCAATTTCTAATTGAGTGACTTGGTGGCACTATACTTAGTTCTGCTCAAATTTCAGACCATGAAATTTGAAAGCATTCATAAGTAAATAAATATTTTTTGTTGTTTTAAGCCATTTGGGGTAGCTTGTTATGTAGCAATAACACTAGAACCCTAAACTGCCTTATAAGCAATTTAGTTGTCCTGGGAAGACCATGCAATAAGGAAGCCCAAACGATTCCACATGGAGATCTCATGGAGAAGCTCTGGGACAATGTTTAGAAAAAAGATCCCCAGGCACCTGGTCCAGCTCCAGCCAACATTTGACTGCAACCACATGAGACACCCCGGGTTAGAACCTCCTATTCAATGAGACACCCTGGGTTAGAACCTCCTATTCAAGATCTTCTTGAGTTCCTGATCCACAGAAACTGTGATTGGAAATACAATTGTTGTTTTGAGCTACTTAGTCTTGAAGTTATTTGTTACATAGTGATAGATAACCAGGACATCTGCACATAATTTTTAGAAACCAGAAAGGAAAACTATGAACTTTAAAAAATAGAAGAGGCAGCAGTTTGAAAACCATTTGAAGAGAGGACCAAGCTGACTCTGATTGTCCCTGTAGTCATGGGTTATGGGACTCTCACTCTTACCACTGTCAAAGAGGATAGACCTTTACAGATTCACAGAGTATGTACCAGTATGCATGTATGTATGGGACCACAAAGAGAAGGGTAATTAATTCTACTCTGCAGCATTTGTGAACACTTTACAGAACAAATCATATTTAAACTGGATCTGGATGGGCGGTTATGAGTTTTCTGCTGGTTCCAAAGTGTGTGTTTACATATGCTGTGGCTATGTGACCAGAGAGAAAAAGAAAAAGAGAAACAATTATGAGAATAGTTACTTAGAGTTCCAATTATTAATTTCTGTGCTGCTTGATGCCCAATTAAGCTTTCTTTTTTTAAAAAATTATACTTGTACAGACCATGCAGGTTTGTTACATAGGTATACACATGCCATGGTGGTTTGCTGTATCCATCCCTCGTCATCTACATTAGGTATTTCTCTTAATGCTATTTCTCCTCAATACCTCCACCCCCTGCTACCCCTCCTCTAGTCCCCCCAACCCCCAGACAGGCCCCGGTGTGTGATGTTCCCCTCCCTGTGTCCATGTGTTCTAATTGTTCAGCATCCACTTATGAGTGAGAACATGCGGTGTTTGGTTTTCTGTTCTTGTGTCAGTTTGCTGAGAAAATTTTTTTGGGAAAGATATTTAAAATAATTGAGCTTTTCTTTTTTGAAACTTGCCATCAAGAGTCTTGACTAAGACAATTAATGTTTTTAGTGTTTTCTCTATTCTAGGTATTATGATATTCATATTGCATATAAACCTGTTTAATTTTTGCAACTACTTTTTGAAATGAATATCATCATTCCCGCTTTCAAAATAGGCAAGTTGAGACTAAATAAGCTCTTATTAAGTGAACATCCTGCATTCCAAATCTGGACTTTTACTCTTCACTTATAGCAGCTCTAATATGTGATCTTATTATCTTTACAGCTCACCTAGTGTGTGTGTGTGTGTGTGTGTGTGTGTGTGTGTGTATGTGTGAGTATATATCAGGTGAGGTATAAAGATTATATACACATACATTTTTATATCAATTGAGCTCTCTCTCGATATATATGTCTGTGTATATATTATATCAATGTATACACACATATTTGTGGTGTCCACACTTTTTTATGTGTGGACATATTTTATCCCCTAAACTCAGAGTAAGGCAGAATTTGTATTTATTTTTCTTTTCTTTTAGAGCTGGTATTATGTTGTGTCTAGATGCTCTGAATGTTTAATTGACTCAATTTATAAAAATTTAAAAACTGTTGAAAGGTAAGTTTTTGATGATGTTAAGACTTGCATGAAAATGAGAAATGGACATGTTTCTTCTGTTTCTTTCCTTGGGAGAGAGGAAAGAAGGCTGTGACCTCTGGGTGTGTTGAACTCTCAGGTTATCTGTAGTTGGCTGGAGGTCCAGAAGGCCTTGCTGGAAGAGCTACTTATCTTTGTTTTATAGTTGTTCTCTAAGAGAAAATAGACATTTGAAAACAATTCTTGAATTCTTTGTAGATGGCCGAATTTAATATTATTGTCTTTAAAAAACTCTTGCCTTTGTACAGCAAGATTTTCTTTACTGCAAAAGCTTATGTTTCTACATTTGGTATTATTTGTACTCTTCTTTTGCTTCAGATACTTTTATTCCTTTCTTGTCATTGTGATAAATAGTGACAATAACAAATCTAATATTTAATTGACTAGCATCTTTTGGAATATGGATACGTTAGATTAGATATACACATATATATTTCATTATCTAATTTCATTTCATTCAGTTTTTCTTAAATCTTCATCTCGATAATATCTCTCAGGTTAGCCTAATGTATTAAATAACCTTTCATGTTGAATCATAGGATGATAGAATTTGGTACTTGAAGAAGAAAAAATATGGAAAGTGAGATCTGGATTTTGTAAAAAAAAAACAAATAAAAACAAAAACCTCTCAGGTGACCCCATAAGCCAAGGCAGGATTTTGAAAACCAGTGTCCAGTTCCTTAATTTTACTGATGAGATAATTAGGTTATGGGGAGTGTTGGTAGAATGGCATTTGAGTTTAAGAAGAAATGCATAAAACTAAAAATAAATTTTAAAATTCACCTAATAAAAATAATTTATTTTAAATATATGTAGTAATTACTGTTTTATTTACAAGTGACAGAAAGCCAACCCCACACAGCGTAAGAATAAAGCAAAATAGATTGGCTTATAGAATTCAAGAAAATGTTGAATACCAAGCTATGGAAAGGCAAACATGTAATTGGGCTAATGCCGAATGCCTAAGGGCACATTTTATACCAAGTTCTCACGTGTTACCATTCCTCTTCTTTGTTGAACTTTATCCTCTTTCTTTGGAAGACAAATTTATCCACATGGTAGCAAATGCCGTTGCCAATGATTTCCATATTTGACACTTCATTATTTTGAGGACACTAAGAAGAGAATGACCTCAAGCTTTTATTTTAGGGCTGAATTAAGATACCCTGGAAAAGGATTCAACATGAATTAGGCACAAACCCTAAATCAAGTTGGACCAGGGGTCAGCGTTACACTGTATTGAAAGAAGCACTTCCATATAAATCATGTTGATAGTGGAAGAGGCAGATTTTAGAAAAGGAATACTTAGCAAACCGTCTTAGGGACCTACCAAAACAACTTAGTAAGTTATTTAATTTTGAGAATACATTACAGATATTTTAATATTTTACTGAAAAATCCTTACATGAGATAAGATATAGTGTTTTCTTGGGAAATATTTAATTTCTTCAGAGTAGAATCTTCCAATCCCCTGGGCAGTGGGGTAGCCTGAGAACTCTTCAGTTCAATAGACAGACTTTTAATTACTCTTCTTGCATTTATTTGTTTCATTTCTGTATTTGGGTTTGCAGTTTAAAACATCCTAGTTCAGTGTTGTCTAGTCTAATTTCACCTCTCTTTATCTGGCAAAGGAGTAGGGGAAGGAGTCTTTTAGTAAAGGTTGGGAATGGGACTCTGCAGAAGAGTTAACAGCAGACCTGAGGTTAGAAGGTCTGTAGAAGGGCTTGCTTGCATGGTTGGCCCTTGGCCGGCATCTGGTTACTTGGCTTTCAAAATGTTTACTTTGTTGCTAACTGATAAGGTAGTTTTTCTGTGCCTAGATTGGGCAAACACTGATTTATAATGAAGGCTTGCTTTCCTTCTAGGAGTCTGGAATTTTTGTAGTTGCTAGCCAAAAGGTACTTGCTGAGCTGCCCCCAATACAAACTCTGTTAGTCTCAAGCAGGCTCCCCTCTGCAGAAATATAACACAGAATGTTGCTGCATTTTCCCTGATGGAAGGAATGTGTACTCTACGTGACAAGGAAGGGAGATAGAATATGAAGCCTGAACATTAATTCTTCCAGATTCCACCTATGTATTTTCTCTTACTGATTCTTATTCTATCGCTATAATAAACATTTGCCATTAGTAAAATTAGCTGCTGAGTCCTATGATTTCTTCTAGTGAATCACTGAAAGTGTGAGTAGTCGTGGGACACCCAAAGGAAGTAAGGGTACACCTTACCTCTCAGGTTTATGGTGTGCCTAGTCTCTGAATCTCTCTTCAATATCACCTTCTATCAGTTTTCCATCTTCCAGAATGCAATCTGTCACTGGTATTGCAACAGTATTGACTAATACAATTTTTCCCTACTGCAATGCCATTTTAGTGCATATTTGTGTGAAAAAATATAAACAACTATGGCTAAGCTGTCTTATATAAATGGAAGTCCACTAATATCTGTGAGAAGTTTCCTGTTCTCTTTATCCCAGTCACTTTTTGAAGAACACCAATTCTTTATATTTTGGATCCCTAATATCAGTCTTAATGTCTTTTCCTAATCATTTTATCACTTTGTTCATTTCCTCATTTTGTATATATTTTTCTGAAGTTACTTTTCCATACTGCTATTAGAATATTATGTATACTAATGAATCAGTGTTATAAGTTATCTATTGGTATTATTTTTCTCCATAATTTTTGTTTGTTTGTGCTTATTTAATTTCAAAAATAAAATAGAATCTTAATGATAGTATTGTTAACTCATCTTTTAGCATGCTTCATTGAGTCTTCAACATATCTTGAAAGAACAGACACATATGGTTTAAGCTTTTAAATTATATATATAGTAATTTCTAAAAATTTACATGTTTCTGATACCCACTGTTCCTTTGCTTTTAATCATTTTTATAGCTATAATCTTTTTATCAAAATTCCAAGTTATACTATTTTTCCATCTATTTGTTTTACAGAGGATGGTTATTTCTGCACCTGCTATTTGCTCCAGAATAATGTGGTTGCAGTTTTTTGACTTCATTATTTGTTTATTGTGTATTGTATAAATATTCCCTTTCAAGCTTGAGGGTTAAATGTTGATAGTTTATATTTTCTTCAGTCATCAACAGTGTTAATATCACACTATGGGCAGGTGAAATCTGAGTTCTTGTTTTACTCTGTTTTACTTCTATTCGACCAATTTTTCTATAAACTGGTTGAGACTCTTGTCTGCTCATTGTGACACTTCAATGTTGCTGCTTCTGCATAAGCCAGCCCTTTGGTGAGAATCCCGTTTAGAAAAAAGCTCAAGTTTTGTTTCATAGATTACCATGTTTTTTTTTTTTTGTTGTTGTTTGTTTGTTTGTTTTCCCCTTCCAAAGTTATCTTTCATCGGAAACTGCAGAGTTGGCTTTGGGAATATTCTTTTCCAGTTCTCAAACAATTCATCCTCACCTTCACATCTAACATCTGTCAATTAAGAAGTAAGGTTAGAGGAGTAGTAACAGTAACATGTAATGGTAATATGTAAGCTCCTGGTATCCCTCCCAGTTTCACCCCCACAGATGACCTGTAGATATGTGGAAATGTATAGAAATTTCCTCTCTGTCTAATCTCCAGCGCTGGTGCCTACATGCTTGGGAATGTTAGTGGAACACATCCAAGGTCTTCCTTCATTCTGGGCTAGATTATATCTTTCTTAAATTATTTAATGCATCTTTTATGAATTATGAGGTGTTTCCCAATTTGAGAATAGATACATTTCCTTCTCTATTGTTTCTTATTTTATTTCCCCTGATTCTGAAAGTGTTTTCAATGTACACCAAAAATACCATCTTTCCAGAAGGCTTTTAAATAACAAACTGCTCAGATTGATATTATTTGAAATTTCTAGTCTTAATGGAAACTTTTGTGTAGGTTTAACTAAAAATAAAATGTTACAAAAGATGGGACTTCCCTGCCATCACATGCAGTGACTTGGAAAAGGTACCCTGTCTACATTGATAAATTAAAAAAACAAAAAAAGAATCTGCCTCTGGCTTCACAGAGTGGAAGTGAAATAGCAACGCTTGGTGGGTGAAGCAAGAAATATTTTGGTCATCACTCAAGCTTCGTGGTTGGCTGTAAATTGCATGATCATAGCAAGAAATCCAACGTAAAAGCACATAGATTTCTAGTAAAATCATCAGTGTGTATTTTCTTTTTGAGATGGAGTCTCACTCTGTCATCAGGCTGGAGTGCAGCGGTGCGATCTCCGCTCACTGCAACCTCCGCCTCCCGGGTTCAATCGATTCTCCTGCCCTAGCCTCCTGAGTAGCTGGGACTACAAGCGCATGCCACCACGTCCGGCTAATTTTTTGTATTTTTAGTAGAGATGGGGTTTTACTGTGTTAGCCAGGATGGCCTTGGTCTCCTGATCTCGTAATCTGCCCGCCTAGGCCTCCCAAAGTGCTGGGATTACAGTCCTGAGCCACCACGCCTGGCCTAGCAGTGTTTACTTTCTATGCAAAAAAAATCATTTTTTTCCTTTGGTCATACTAGTTTTATAGTTTTAGTTATCTGTGTATTTAACTATATTTCATTGTCATTATGCCTTTTAAATAATCTGTAGATAAAATGGGGAAAATGGATTTTAGTGACTATCTTACCTCATTTTCAGTTTACAGAAACCTGTGAGCAATGGTAGAATTTGCTGATTTTAGGACTTATGATGCCATTTTGTATAATTTTATACAGATGATAAGTTTAAAACTTTATAAATTTAGGCTATTTGACAAATGAAAACTTGACTGCAAATTACTTAACATATTATAAATGTAATAACCTTCTGCTACTTGAAAAATTTTAAAAAGAGAATCCCATGAAGATAGAGAGGAGATTGATAAAATAGAATGATAAAGATGGTAAATCATAGACATATATTTTATCTCAATAAAAAGAAAAAGAAATCTGTACTTTACTATCAAGAATTTTTATTAGATAAATTAACAACAGCATATTTTTCGTACATTCTCATGCTCTGAGTTTCGTTTTCTGGAAATTATTCACCATCCTCTTATTCTTTTTAGCAGCTTCTGAAACAAACACTACATAGAGTAATTGCTAAATTGCTTTGGCAGTAGTACTGACATTCAAGTGGATAAAATAAGATTAAAGTACTTAAAAAAAAACCCCAGCTAAGTCTGTCATGTAAAGTTTTCTGTTAGCGCCAGGAGTTACAGATGATCTTGTCACCAAATGGATCTACAATATATGTTATGGGATTATGAAGTTGAATTTTTAAAGCTCTGACAGCCTTCTCTGGTTGTTACCACTCACAGTATTTTAAAATTGTTTATTTCATTTTCTAAGCATATTAGTTCCAGGTTTCTGCTGCCATAACAGAAGATAAATGAGAGGTAATTATAGCAAGTATAGATATTGGGAAGATGAAATTTTGCAAATTATTTCAAAGACCTTAGTTGAAGCTGGGCATGACCTCATGCCTGTAATCCCAGCACTTTGGGAGGCTGAAGCTGGTGGATCACTTCAGGTCAGGAGGAGTATGAGACTAACCTGGCCAACAAGGTGAAATCCCATCTCTATTAAAAAATACAAAAATATTTGCCAGATGTGATGGTGCGGGTCTGTAATTCCAGCTACTCTGGAGGCTGAGGCAGGAGAATGGCTTGAACCCAGGAGGCAGAGGTTACAGTGAGCTGGGATCGTGCCACTGAACTCCAGCCTGGGCAACAGAATGAGATTTCATCTCAAACAAACAAACAAATAAAGAAAAAAAACCAAAAAAAAACCTTAATTGACAAGTAATATTGAATTATCATCCAGCTGTTTCTTTTGACAATACCTCTAATATTGAGTACTACAGACACTGAAGTATACTTAAAAAGAAACACAAATAATTTTATTCCTTTGGTTACAAGTTTCAAGATACTTGTTTCATGAAAAGTTTTACATATGAATAGAATGGGTTATGTTTATAACATTTTTTATAGTAGTTATATGGAAATATGATATATACATATGAGTAGAATAGAATGATTGAATGTGTGGATTAAAGTATGTTATTGCCATTCAGCAATCTATCAAGCTGCTCCAATTTTGGTTAAGTCAACACTGTGGAGAACATGATATATTAACTTAAAAAATTTCAAGTATTTAGTTCATAGATCTTGGTTACGCTTTCCTTTTAATTTTGGCATAGATCTATTTTGTCTACAAAGATCTGAAATATAGCAATGCATTTTAGTAACAAACTATTATTATAATATCTTCTTTTCATGAATGGTTTGTGAAAATATGTGACTCTATAACTTGAGATGTGAGAAGTTTCACACCCTAATTTAGACTTTCAGATTTTCTATTGAGATTTAGAATATAACTTCATCTATTTTTAGAAAAGAACACTGTGGAACCCACATAGAATTTATTAAAATGTTTTGACCAAAACTGGGTAACTTATCCCTGCCTAAATTCATCTGACTCATTTCCAGGCATCATAGCTCCATTTGGATTAAGATTTTAGAAGCTGTCTCCAGGAGAGTGAACAGATGATCTGTGAGAATGAGACAGACACTTGGATAACACTATATCATAATGAATGATGGAACATAAACATCTCATTACAAAAGAAAAATGCTATTATCAAATACTAATTGATATTTATACTAATAGTATAAATATCAATTAGTAGGAGAATTGTTAGGTTATGAGGTTTTTTTTGTAACATGAAGGAACTTGTTAGATAAGCAAGGACTTTGGATTAATACTTTGTGAAATAGAATTCTTTTAGCCAAGATAGAAAACTGCAATTGGCCTAAACTCTGAGTTAAAGTTTATACTCTGATTGATTCAGCTTATATAACAAACATTAAAATAAAATACCTCAGATATCAAATATTTTCCTGGAAAGAAGTGGGAAGATAAGAACTTGGTTATTACCCAACTGGTAATTGTCTAAGAGTGATACATCAATCAATGAAAAGAGGTATTCTACTCATTTAATAACAAAAGCAACCTTGATGTGAATGTATAATGATCTGATTTGGGGGATTCTGAGAGTCAGATAAATTAAGGAATTTGTTTAAGTGTTACCCAACTTATAAATGCACATGAATAGAATGTTGTTCAATCTCAAATGTTCATCAAATTCTGGTGATACTACAGATAAAAGCAAACTAAATTGATTTATAAAATATATGAAAGAAATAATATTTAAAATTTCTGTCTCTGAACTTGGTTTTAGATTTGATATAAAATTATCTTATATCCCTACTAGGGGCAAATTAACACAAGTGTCTGACAGTAGGGAAGCATAACCTCTGCTTTAAAGTTACTGACAATAACTTTAGTGGACTTAATTTTAATTAAGCCCTTAATAAGTCACATGTTACTAAGACAACAGGTGGTTATTAACTATGTCTATTAAGGAGCCTATTAAGATTCCCATAGTATTTCAGGCTGGCATTTGCTTAAGTCATCCAGTAATTGTCATTCAGCCAAGTGCTGCCGTTGGAATAACAGATAATTATAAACTCTAAGAACCATTCAACCTGCGTACAGATAGAATTGTCTTAATTATCCTTAGTTATTGAGAATAATTTTGTCATCATAGTTGTGGACACAGGTTAACAGACAATATAAAGAACAAAAAATGTGTTTATTATCATGTACATTACATTTCAAGTTGTTAACTCACTTCCCCCATACATTTCCAAAAAGTTTTAGAGAGAAATTTGCCAAACAGTAGATACACACATAAGCTGAGTTTTTTTTAAAGACAATAATAATTTAAGTGGAGAAAAACAAATATGTCCAATGTAAAACTCAACATGTTCTGAAAACATATATTCTGATAACATAATACCAATGCAAAAAAAAGATGACATTTTAAATTAATGTAATTTTCATTTTTATTTTCACTCTGCTGCCCAGGCTGGAGCGCAGTGGCACGATCTCGGCTCACTGGAGCCTCCATCTCCCTGGTTTAAGATATTCTCCTGCCTCAGCCTCCTGAGTACCTGGGATTACAGGCACCCACCACCACACCCTCGGCTAATATTTTTGTATTTCTGGTAGAGACAGGGTTTCACTATCTTGACCAGGATGGTCTCAATCTCCTGACTTAATGATTCACTCACCTAGGCCTCCAAAAGTGCTGGGATTACAGGCGTGAGCCACTACACCTGGTCGCAAAATGTGTCCTTTTCAACTTTTGTGTCCGGTAATATGGACTCTTCATAAACTTATTCTACAAATGTTTCTTTACGTGGAAAGAAAAAGTGTGCTTTTTGTTTGCCAGGCCCCACTTCTACTCCAGATACCTGATCTCTGGCCTTGGTAATGTTGTTAACATCTCCTTTGTTAAAGTCAAATCTCGACCTAATGTAAAAATAAGTTACAAATTTTACATTTCTAGCTAGTATTTACATTATTTTTGCATTTAGAATTCTATTTCCCAAAAGGGGTACAAAAAAGAGTATGTCTCCTTTGATTTAATTCTTCCACAGCACTTGTGGGTTTTTAGAATGCATATAAACTCTTTCATTTGCCATTTAGGTGAAAACTGAGTGATTTTACAAAATGACATTTTTAGGTTTAAGTGGTTTGATGATACAGCTATTAGCAGTAATAGTAACTAAAGCAAACATGTGAAAGCCGGCATACCATTCTAAACTGTCTAGATTTTTCCCTTCTAATTTCTCTTCATTTTTAATATGTCATCTACTGAGAGACTTGTTTTCTTAGGCAGTAATAATTCCACTTACTAGGTAGCAGAAGAAAATTATTTTAATAAAGAAAAATAATTGGATCAG
Organism: Cheracebus regulus; assembly: GCA_963574635.1. Taxonomy (NCBI): domain Eukaryota; kingdom Metazoa; phylum Chordata; class Mammalia; order Primates; family Pitheciidae; genus Cheracebus; species Cheracebus regulus. The sequence goes on along the minus strand of CAUYQU010068385.1, from coordinate 24,265 downwards.
TGAGATGACTCGTTGTCACAAGAACTCATTGGCCACTAAAGTACCAGCTGGCACCACTGTGCTCTATTCCTGCCATCCACCTGCACATCCTTCAGATCCCTCAGTCACCCTCTGGACTCCTGCTGTCTACTAATGAATGATTCCATATGAGGCACTTAAATGATGCGACTTAAATGGCAGTTGAATGATTCTGTATTTTACACTTATATGGCACGACTCTTTTCTGAGCCTTTTTCATAATTTCCAAAGAACCATTTTTTATAATGTTCCTAGACTGAATTCTGCTTACTAATATCTTGAAATTTAATGACAAATCTGGTCCCTTTCGTGTGGCAAAACTTCCACCATTAAAATTAAGTTCAGAGAATAGTACAATAGCAAATCTTATTTTAATCAGTATGGCAACTCCACAAATAGGAATGCAAAGTTGTGTAATGGTGCAGACTTTAAACGAAATAAAGAGCCATGTAAATAGTTGAGATAATCCCACAAAGTTTGTTAGTAAATATTTTCTCTGAAAAATGTGGAAGACACATGTAAATAAAGTTTTAAAAATTCCTGAAAAAAACAGGGGAAACTATTTACATAATTTCCAGTAATAGAACAAATTCCTAAAGAAAGTATGCTTACTGTTAACATAGTTTGTTAAACTGTTTCACATTCAGAGACACAATTTTATAATCTGTGGGGAAGGGTTATTACATATTCTCCACTTGCAAATGATTTTCTGACCCATTTTTAGTGTGTTTTTAAAATATAGATTGCAACAGATAGGAATGCTTTCTCTTTGAAGAAATATTTATTAACTACAATGTGATTTTTACATCTACAGAGCTGGTTTTTCTCCCTCGCAATGATATGTCTTGCTTATAAAGTCATGCTTTTATTTTCAAGTGAAATTGAATGAAAACTAAATCTTTGTGTCTTTAACTCCAGCTTTTGACTTTCCCCTGAGCATTAAATATAACTGATAAGATATATATGCATGTGTAATCACAAGATTGTTAGTTAGATGGTTATTGCCCACTGTGGACTGAATTGTGTTTCCACAAGTTCATATGTTGGAGCTCTTATCCCTAACATGTCTGTATTTAGAGATAAGGCCTTAAAAGAGTTAATTAAGGTTAAGTGAGGTCTTAATTAAATTGGATGGGTGTCCTTAAGAGAAGAGCAGGAGACACCAGAAATAGCTCTGTTCTCTGTGCATGCACAGGGGAAAGGGCCGTATGAGGACACAGCAAGAAGGTGACTCTGCAAGCAAGGCAGGAAGGCATCACAAGAGATCAACTCTGCTGGCATCTTGATCTTGGACTTCTAGCCTCAGGGCTGTGAGAGAATACATTTGTGTTGTCTAAGCCACCATTTTTTTTCCCCCTGGCAGCCTGAGCAGACTAATACATTGTCTAAGCTGCTCTATGGCATACTGCCTTTTGTTCCTTGGCTTGTCTTATGGTTGCAAAATGGTCACTCAAGCTCAGCTATTACTTTTCTCCCTGACTCCTATAGAGGCAGAATGTGGAGTTTCATCTTATATCTTTCTTTTTCTCAGGAAGGAAAAAATTTCCCAGAAGCCCCCAAGTATAATTTCTCTCACGTTCTGTCCGTCAACATTGAGTCACATGCCCATGACCATAAGGCAAAAGGAATCTGGGAGAGTTAGTTACTGGCATTTCCAGCCTTAAAGTGTGAGGTGAGCTCTGCTAGTCAGTAAGAAGGTTTAGGGAATAATTGTTAGATTGACAACCAATATTGTCTATATGTATATGTGTATAAATACTTTTTCTCCAAATGAAAATATGCTGTAAAATAATACTTGCTTTCCAACAAACTATATATTATGAATATTTTTCTCTGTCATCAAATATAATCTGCATATTTAAAATACATATATAGATACATATCCACATTTCTTCCCCTCCTCTGAGCATGCCATACAACAAGTAAGAAAGTCAGGATTGGAATCAGAACCCATGCTTTTAAAACCAATATAATGCTGTTCTTTAAGTAATTTTTATCTTTTGGATAGCTAGGTTGTTTCCAAGTGTTTGCTATTTATAATATATGCTTCAAGGAGTATCCTTATAATGTCTTATATATACATGTAATTACTTTTTCAAGTTCCAAAGAATTAAATTAATAGATTGACAGGTATACATACAACAAGGCTTTAATATGTAGTTTTGTGTTACCTGCTAGAAATGTGATGTACTTCTAGCAGTTTTTGAAAAGCATCTTTCTTTTTTAATTAATTAATTTTTTATTATATGTTAAGTTATGGAGTACATGTGCAGAATGTGCAGCTTTGTTACATAGGTATACACATGCCATGGTGGTTTGCTGCATCCATCACCCCATCATCTACATAGGTATTTCTCCTAATGCCATCTCTCCCCTAGCCCCCAACCCCCTGCTATCCCTCCTCTAGTCCCCCACCCCTTGACAGGCCCCAGTGAGTGATGTCACCCTCCCCATGTCCACGTATTCTCATTGTTCAACACCCACTTATGCAGTGTTTGGTTTTCTGTTCTTGCATCAGTTTGCTGAGAATGATGGTTTCCAGCTTTATCTATGTCCCTGCAAATGACATGAACTCATCCCTTTTTATGGCTGCATAGTATTTCATGGTGTATATGTGCCACATTTTCCTTATCCAGTCTATCTTTGATGGGCATTTGGGTTAGTTCCAGGTCTTTCCTATTGTAAATAGTGTCACAATAAATATACGTGTGCATGTATCTATCTAAAAGAATGTTTTATAATCCTTGGGTATATACCCAGTAATGGGATTGCTGGGACAAATGGTATTTCTAGTTCTAGATCCTTGAGGAATCACCACACTTCCACAGTGATTGAACTAATTTGTAATTTATACTCGCACCAACAGTGTAAAAGCATTCCTATTTCTTCACATCCTCTCCAGCATCTGTTGTTCTCTTGATTTTTTTAATGATCGCCATTCTAACTGGCATGAAATGGTATCTCAATGTGGTTTTGATTTGCATTTCTCTAATGAACAGTGTTGATGAGCTTTTTTTCATATGTTTGTTGGTTACATAAATGTCTTCTTTTAAGAAGTATGTGTTCATATCCTTTGCCCACTTTTTGATGGGATTGTTTGTTTTTATCCTGTAAATTTGCTTAAGTTCTTTGTAGATTCTGGATATTAGCCCTTTGTCAAATAGGTAGATTGCAATTTTTTTTTTGCCATTCTGTTGGCTGCTGGTTCAATCTAATGATAGTTTCTTTTGCTGTGCAGAAGCTCTTTAGTTTAACTAGATCCCATTTGTCTATTTTGGCTTTTGCTGGCATTGCTTTTGGGGTTTCAGTCATGAAGTCCTTACCCATGCCTATGTCCTGAATTATATTGCCTTGGTTTTCTTCTAGGGTTTTTATTGTGTTAGATCTTATGTTTAAATCTTTAATCCAGCTGGAATTAATTTTTGTATAAGGTGTAAAGAAGGGATCCAGTTTCAGCTTTCTGCATATGGTTAGCCAGTTTTCCCAACACCATTTATTAAATAGGGAGTCCTTTCCCCATTGTTCGTTTTTGTCACGTTTGTCAAAGATCAGATGTATTCTCCTTAAAACTATGCATCATTACTAATTTACTAATTTTATTCTTTAAAATTCTATTAGGTAATTATCACATGACCTTATTTTAAAAATTCTTAAGTTTTTCCTCAATGAATAAATAGATTTACATATTAGCCATTTGTATTTTTCTTTGGTGTATTATATGTTTATTGGCTTAATTCATTTTTTCATTCAGATATTTTTGCCTTTCTTTTTCATTTGTAAGGAAGTCTTTATGTAAGGAATTGTATCAGTGGAAGTTCCCTAAACTAAGCAAGGTGGGGGACAGATTGTGGATGGTGGGGTAAGGCTGGTCCAGGTAATTGCTCCCCTCCCATCTGTAATATATTAACCTAATTTAATTAACTGATTCCCTACCAGACCATAAATCTCTCAAGAGCAATCCTTATGTTTTTCAAGTACCTGATATTTATCAAGTACTTAATGTATTTTGAAGAAGAAATAATTTACTTGCTTTCAAAAATCAGTACATGTCACTTTTTATTTAAATGACATTATAGACAACGTTTTGTTGAGCAGCTCTGAAATTATTCATCTGATAATGGAAAACAGTTATAAATTTTCAACAAATAGCCATTTGGTTATTTAAAAATCTCTTTGATATTTGACGATTGTCCCAAAGCATATATTTAAATAATGTTTTATATTGTTATGTTTCTAAATCTGCTAATAATAAGAAGTCCTACAATTCCTGACAAGTGTGTCAGGAAGAATCCTGTACACATGGTTTGAAGAGCTGCAAGAACACTGATGTGCAGTGGATCCAGACCACAGGTATTCAGTCAACACTAAAAATAGATTTGCCAATGGGAATTTCCCAATTTCTGGTTTTCAGAGCATATGTGCTCATTAACATTCAGTTTTGTTTACTAATTTATCCTTTTAAATAGATCCCTGTGCTAGCCACTGTGAATAATTATAAAGAAAATCAGACTTCCAGACTTCATATTGAAGATACACTATCACTGAACCCGTGACTACTGACAGTAAAGATGTGGTGTCTTGCAAGAAGCCATCAGAGCACAGGTCTTGTCATCTCTCCGACACTTCATCTGAAACCCTTCTTATGTTGTCTTTTGTCTAAAATACCATCTATGGATGCACCCCTGTTTCAGAGATCTCTTTGCCTCTCTTGTAAACTCCCATGGAGGATATAGCCTTTGATGTCTCTGGCTTTTCTGGGAAAGTGGTGGTGGTGGGGTATCCAGGGACCTGCAGTAGTGACTGTCATCAGTAATAAAGATATTATCCTGTGTGTGTGTGTGTGTGTGTTGGCAGGAAGGGAGCTTCCTGCTCCTGCTCTCCTACTACATGCAATCCTGGCACCACGCCTTTGTACTGTAAACACATTTCCAAAAGGCAGTCATCACACATTAAATTTACTGTCACAACTCTGATTTGTTAAAATGTAACTTCAACTTTCCCAAGACTGTCAACTTCTTCTCAGTGGAAAACACTCAATATCACTACTTCTAAGTAACACTGGTTCGAAACAGTTGCTTTCAGGAAATTATGTGGTTTAGTATACCAAAAAAAACCCCTTCCAATATGGTTTCCCCTAGTTAGGGGCTTACAAGGGGAAGTGTATGTGACTCCATTGTGTGGGGACCTCAATTACCTCTCTCTGCAATCAAAACCCTCCTCCTTAGTTCCTACCAGTGATGTCCTTTCAGTCTTGACAATGCTTCTCATCTTTTCCTTGGAATATTCAGATCCCCACTATAAGGTTGTCAGATTTAGCAAATAAAAATGCAGGATGCTCTTGGAATTACAAAATGGTATCCTGGAGTGTGTTCAGTGCTGTTACTCTAGTGGTCTTTGGGTAGGCAGACAGTTCTTCTCGCTGTTCAACACAGAGAGATGAGGCCCATGGGGGACATGGTGTTAGAAACTCCTGGTTTGCTGACTGTGAAGCACTTCATGTGGGAAGTACATCGAAAGCATAGCAGAAGTGACTCATCCACTCATCCTGAAACTAGTAGCTCCCTCTGCACCTGGGCTTCACAATCCATCAAGTATGGTGGTAGCCACCAAGGAAGTTCAAAAAGAATGGCCAAAAGATTGCTAAGAAGTGATTGACGGATGGGAATTGGGATCAAGAAGATGGAGCAGAAGAGCTGGGAACATTCTCAATGGCCAACGAGGAAGTTTTGAAGCACAGAGTAAAAAAAAAAGAAAAAAACAAAATGTGGAAATTTTGGAATTGGATCAGATACTGGATGTGCTTTCAAAGGTTTCAAAGGATTGGTTGTATATTCTGAAAGGAGAAGCATTTTCTGAATTTGGTAATGGTAGTGGAGTAAGCCTTTACCAGGGCTGCCAAAAGGAAATAACAATAACTAATGCCATTTTCTTCACCAGTCCAAAGGCAGCCAAGAAACCAAGGCAACGTTTCATTCTATATTGTAAATGAGGAAAAAAATTTTCAATCTAATAGCGACAATCAGTAGCCTTACTCTTCTGTTTTTACTATGAGTAAATCATGCCCTAGTAATCCCTTTAACATGCACTTAACTGCTTGAAACTGTCTATTCGTGACATGACTGGATAAGTACTTGAATGCAAGCCCACACTGTGACCTGAAACATATTTTTAAGAACTCTAGTAAATATTTAGCAAATTTTGAACAGCAGCATGGGAACACTGACCCTAGTAATTCTGGAAATGAAACTAATAAAATATTAGCTAAAAAATAGTCTCCTTACCTATTTATTTCTACAAAATTATATCAAGAATCAGCATTTTGGTTTTATAGCAGCAAAACTGAGAATGCATCTGTGGGGAAGATGGAGGCTGAGTCTGAAAAATAAAATAGAACCATCAGTAGGAGCAACGAGTGCCTTGACAAGAAAATTGATTGGCCTGTTTTAGTTAGGCTTGTTCATTTCTGGACCCCTGGCTGGATTTTCATTTTACCCTGGAAACTCCAGTTTATCTGGCAAAAATATTACCCAGAGTAATCCAGGGTTTTTGTTGTAGTGGGTTTTAACCATTTTCCAATAAAATATTGCAGAGTCAGGCAAAAGGTGGAAGCAATGAATGCAAAGATGGAGAGAAAGAAAGAGAATGATGAGACAACTACAACAATAGTTACTGAAGTAAAAGCAGAAATTTTTATTCCACAGAGTGTAATTTTTTTTTTTACAAGAAAGATAAGTTTAAAGAGAAGGATGTAAGTAACCTTCTCTTAAAATCTATAGCAAATGAGAATCACAGTTTTTGGTGGGGCTAGACATCAGTTTAGGCAATGTACTGCTTGATTCTACCCAATATGATCTGTACTTGAATAGGAAAAAAATACTTATTTTCTGTGTTTCAAATCTACTCATTTATGAGAAAAATGGCATGACTTCAGTTAAGATATTAATTTGGTTAAATATAAGTGATTATGCAGATGAGTTGCACAAAATTTTACTGAGGAAAAAGAATGCCTGAAAACAATCAACTGAGAAATCATGGCCAAGTTGCTCTTTCCTCTGCTACCCCCTTAAACTTAGTTTTTCTTCTCTTCTACTTTAACATTTTGAGAACTGACAGATAACGTGTGTACCTACGCAACAATCTTGCATGTTCTTCACATGTACCCCAAAACCTAAAATGCAATAAAAGAAAAAAAATAATGTTTTGGCGAGGATGCGGAACAATTGGAACTCGTGTGCACCCTTGATGGGAATGTAAAAGGATGCAGCCGCTATAGGAAACAGTATGACGGTTCCTCGAAAAACTGAAAATAGAGCTACCATATGATGATCCAGCAATTCCATTTCTAGGTATAAACTCCAAAGAATTTAAAGAAGAATCTCAAGGAGATATGTGTACACTCATGTTCATAGTAGCATCATTCATAATATCTGAAACACGGAAGCAGCCAACCCAAGTGCCCATCAGCAGTGAACGGATAAACAAAATATGATACATGTATGCAATGAAACACTGTCAACCTTACAAGGAAATTCTGACACATGTATTCTACATACAACATGGATGAACCTTGAAAATATGGTGCTAAGTTAAATTAGCCAGTTACCAAAAGACAACTACAGTGCGATTCCACTCATATCGAGGTACTTAGTCATCAAATTTATAGAGACAAAGGAGAAAGGTGGTTCCCAGGGCCTGGGACTGGGGAAGGGAAGTGACAAGCGGTTTAATGGATACAGAACTTCAGTTTTACAGCATGAAAAGAGGTCTGTGGATGGATGGAGATGGGTGGTAACACAACACTGTGAATATACTTAATGCCACTGAGCTGTACACTTAAAATTGATAAGATGGTACAATTTTAGATTACATGTATTTTATCACAATATAAAAACAAACAAGAAGAGGCAGAGTGGATTGAAGAGAAAAGAGTTTGTGAGCCAAGGGTTTAGGAGATAAAGACCGATCAGGGCTCTTGGAGTGGGTTTTGGGCCAGGGCAAGCCAAGTTGTTTTTGTCACATGGTACCTGCCAATGAAGGGGAGAGGAAGTAAAAATGAAACTCAAGGTAAGCTATCTATGGGGAGAAATTCATTTTGTCTTGGGAATGACACAATAAATGTCATGGTCATATTTGGTAAAAAAAAAAAAAAAAAAAAAACTTTTGTGAGGAAAATTAACATGACGAAGGAAAATTTAAAATTTAAAGAACAGGAAAAAAATACAAGATGCCCAGTTCAATTTTAATTTCAAATAAATAATAAATAATTAAATATTTGAAACACGGTTATGCTAAAAATTGTTCATTATTTATCTGAAATTCAAATTTAACTGTGTCCTGTATTTTTTCTGGAACTCCTCTCTGCTATCTTCTACATCACATCACCAAATCACAGGCATATTCTCCTGCTTTTGTTAGAAAGGAAAAGAGGAAAAAAAAAAGAAAAGGAAAGAAAAAAGATAAGTAGAATAAATGAATTTAAACTCCAAATTAAATATCTTCAAAGTAAGTTTTTCTTTCTCTTTTATTATGATTATTTTAGATTCAAGGGGTACCTATGTAGGTTAGTTATATTGGTATATTTCATAATGCTGAAGTTTGGGTTCCTACTGAACCCACCACCCTAACAGTGAACATAATACCCAATGGGTAGTTTTTCAATGGTTGCTGTCCTTCCTCCCTCCCCTGTTTTGGAGTCCCCAGTCCCCAGTGTCTATTGTTGCCATCTTTATGTCTGTGTATACCCATTTGCTCCCGCTAATGAGTGACAGCATGTGGTATTTCTGTTTCTGCATTAATTCATGCAGGATAATCGCCTCCAGCAACATCCATGTTGCTGCAAAGGACACAATTTTATTCTTTTTTTATGCATGAGTAATATTTCATAGTGTACATGTACCACATTTTCTTTCCCCAATCCACTGTTGACGAGCACTTAGGTTGATTATACCAGAAAGTAACTATTTGAATCAGCATTTTCTAGACTATAACCTGATTAGTCTCAAACTTTAAAAGTCTGTGAGCGGGTGAAAGACCTAACAAACGCCTCACCAAAAAAGCTATATAGATGGCAAATAAGCATGCAAAAAGATGCTCCATATCATATGTCATTAGGGAAATGCAAACTGAAACAACAAAATACTACTACACACCTATTAGAATGCCCCAAATCCAGAAAACTGACACCACCAAATACTGGTGATAATGTGGAACAACAGGAACTCTCATTTTTACTGGTGAGAATTCAAAATGGTACAGACACTGTGGAAGACAGTTTGGCAGTTTGACACAAAACTAAACATATTCTTAACATGTGATCCAGAAATCATACTCCTTGGTATTTATCCAAAACGAGTTGAATACATACTCTCACAAAAACCTGCACACGCATGTTCCTAGCAGCTTTATTAGTAATGGCTCAAACTTGGAATCAAACAAAATGCTTTTCCATACACAAATGAATAAATAAACTCTAATACATCCAGATAATGGGATATTATAAAGTGCTAAAAAGAAATATGCTATCAAGACATTTTAAAAGTGTGAGACACTTTAAAACTTAAATACATATTGCTAAGTGAAAGAAGCCAGTCTTAAAAGGTTACACACTGTATAATTCCAACTATGTGACATTCTAGAATAGGCAAAACTATGGAGTCAGTAAAATGATCAGTAGGTGCCAGGGATTAGAGGGGGGATAAAAGGGTGAATAGAGAGAGCATAGGATTTTTGGCAGTAAAACTATCATGTATGATACTATAATGGTAGATACATGTAATCATACATTTGTTAAAATACATAGAATTTGTAATGCAACCATTATGTAAACTATAGACTTTGAGTACTTTCTGTTAAATTTTCCTGTCAACCTAAATTACTCTAATAAATAAAGAGTATTTAAAATAAGGGAAAATCTATGAGAATAGATTAGGTCACATTAGCATTTAATATTCAAAATTTTCTGTACCTCAACGTTGCTTCAAATTATTTCCAGCTATATCTGGAAGTCCCCAAGATCATCTCATAAGTGCTCAGGAAATGTGTATTTACATTCTTTGAGGCTGCTTATATGAGGTCTGCCATGCCAGCAACTCAAGAAACATCCCCACTGCCATCAGTACTGCTGCTGGAGCTTATGGAGAGAATGCTGCTTTTCAGGGGAGGATATTCTGTGGTCATCTCTTTTTAGTCCAGCAAAGCAGAGCATGGTGGTATTCCATGGTGACTACCTTGGATGGTCAGGTGGTTAGCTGATGACCTATGCCTATGTAAGGGAAAAATTGACTCTCTGTAACTCTGTGTTGCACTTTGTCATATAGAGGCTCAAAGCTGCACAGTTATATGTTTGGGCCCCAGTATCTCAGATGAAAAAATTGTTTCTTTTATGTGATGGCTTTAGTCTTTATCTCCTTTGAGCTTCCTAAAGAGATGAGACTGTTGTGGGTATGGGTAGGCTTAAGAGCCATTCTCTTTATGTTCTTCTTTCCTTCACTCATTTAAATTGGAAAGTAAAATAACTGAAATAAAAAATTAAATTTTTTGGAGGTGTACAACTGTACTACTAGGGAGACAACTTAAAGGAGTTTGAGGAACAGAGTTATATTAAAATGAAGTTTTTGTATTTCTGTGAAATTAAATTGGTATTAACTTGAACTAGATGATCATAAATTAAGGTGATAATGACAATCCCCAGTGGAACTACTAATAAAATAACTTAATAATATATAGTTAAAATGAGCAAATTAAAGTGTAAGTGAAAAATAATAGCTACTGAATGAAAAAGAAGGCAGTAATAGAAAAAAAATGACATAAGGCACATAGAAAACAGCAAAATGATAGACAAATCTTTTCTTAACAATAAATCAAATTTATTGAACTCTTCCATGAAAAGGTAGAGATTGACAGACTTGGAATAAACTACACATGATCCAATTATATGCTTTATATAAGAGCCAACATTTTAGATCCAAAGACCAAATAGGTTGAAAAAAAAAAAAGGAATCACTATACCATGAAATTGGTAACTAAAAAAGAACTGAATTGGCTATCTTAACTGTCAGACAAAGTAGTAATACAAAAATTGTTACTAGAAACAAAAAATAACACCATGTAATGATAAAAGGCCATTCCACCAAGAAGATATAACAATTATAAATATACATGCATGTCATATTAGGGCCCCAAAATACATGACAAAAAATGGAAAGAATTGAAGGGAAATAAACATATCAACAATAATAGTTGATTACTATTATGCCGCATTAAAAAATGAATAGAGCAACTACACACATTATCAGCAAGAGAATAAAATACTTGAACAATACATAAACCAACTAGACCTAATAGACATCTAGAAAGCGCTTCACTGAAGAACAGCAAACTATACATTCTTCTTAAGTGCATATGGAACATTCTGAAGTAAAGATAATATGCTACACACTTTTCAGCAACCAAATCTCACAAGAATTTACTCACTACCACAACAACAGTACCAGTAGGTTAATGCTAAGCAATTCACGAAAGGCCTTCCCCATGATTCAGTCACCTCCCACCAGGCCCCACCTCCAACGCTGGGAATAGTGGTGACACACATCACAACTATATTAGCACTTCCATGTTAGGTGTATTTGTGTGATTATCACATATAAAGCACTTAGTACAATGCCAGGCATTTAATAAACATAAAATAAATGTTAGTATAACAATTTGATGTGAGCGACCCTCACAGGCAAAGTTTAATAGAAATGTTTGACTTTTCCATATGTGTATGTATGTATATATATATTTGTATACACATACACACACATGCATACATACTACAGCACTTAAAAATTGAAAAGCAAAGGCTGTATAAGTTGATTTTTAAAAAAAATTTTAACATGAGGGCTCTCAATTTAAATAATTTGGGAAATTAGTGGTTCCTGGGAAATAAGTGGTTGTTGAAGAAGACAGCTGCTTTTGTAATCTCCAATCAGAATAGAAACTTTTATAATAATTAGTTCTAATTATTCTAATTATCAAAATAAACTTGTTATAGAGAAACAGAGCCCAGTTCTAAGTTCAGACTTGGAACCAAGCATTAGCAGTTGTGTAAGTGCTCATGGATGTGACTGCTATCTGTGGTTACTATTTTGATCAAGTCCATATTTCTAAAAATGTATAATTTTACACAACTTAATGCCAGTTAGGTTGAGTCTTTAGAGTATGGATTTCTATTCAATATGATGCTATTTGGTTGGGATGCACATATTACTGTTTACTACTGGAATTGTTAGACTGTGGCAACATTTGCCAAGTTTTCCATCTATGCATGTATAGCTCTAGGTCAAATCTATTTTTCCTTAATGTTCTATTTCCTTAGAAAGACAGGTCTTTCCTCCAAAAATTTCCTATGCAGTTTTCTTTGTGAAAAATAGAATTTAAAATAATTATCTATTCTACTCTACATTTTACCTGGTGTACATTTCCATTGTTCGTTTCTTTTTTCAGTTATTCACATTGCAAGAGAAACTTGCTTATATTCTATGAAATAAACATAGAATAATTTTAATAGATTGATAAATTATGACTTTGTGAAACTGATAGGAATTTTCAAGGATATAAAAATTAGTGCTAATTTATTTTCATTTTTAAAAGATAAGATTTGTTTAGAAAATTTAAATGGAAAATAACAGTAGCATCTCTCCATACTTAAGGCTTAGTGAAAACGATATGGACATAAGGAGGAATAAATTGCTATTTTCTAATTAATGCAAAGGCTATTTCATTTTGAAAACTGATGTGAATGTTATAGAAACTTAATGTATCAGATATTCCAGAATGTTCTCTTACTTTGTCAGGAATAAAATGGACTGTTATTTTCTTCAAGAAAGATATAACATTTCTCAGGGACATTTTCATTAAATATCAAGGACATGATGAGTTGCTAAATTTTGACTAGAACAAAATAACAGCAATCATTATAGTGGTCATGGATATGCCTGACATGTGTGGTTAAGAATTCTGATTAAGTGCACACTCTGAAACTCAATATACTATTTTATGTAAAAGCCTAGACATTCTCAATGTGCAAATTTTTTGTCTTCCTCTATAATAAGCTAGACCTTGAAATCATACCTACATCTTCAACACTTTTGTAACCAATCCTCCACTCTCAGTTTATTTTAGTATAAATATTATGCTAATCATTTTAGGTGATGCTACTCCATTTTATAAAAATTATGAATGACTCTATTGTTTTAAGGTAAAACACATTATTGTTAACTTGAAATTTGAATCTCTTCACAATCTAGCTCAATATATCTAACTTGATCTCTTAAAATTTGCCTTGATGGACCCTTACTTTGTCCCAAACTTGTCTGCATGATCACTCCCAAATTTCTTTCTTTTTTTTTCTTTGAGACAGTTTGCTTTTGTTGCCCAGACTAGAGTGCAGTGGTGCTACCTTGGATCACTGCAGCCTCTGCTTCCTGGGTTCAAGCGATTCTCCTGCCTCAGCCTCCTGAGTAGCTGGGATTATAGGCATCTACCATAACGCCTGGCTAATTTTTGTATTTTCAGTAGAGATGGGGCTTTACCATGTTGGCCAGGCTAGTCTTGAACTCCTGGCCTCAGTTAATCTGCCAGTCTCAGCCTCCCAAAGTACTGGGATTACAAGTGTGAGCTACTGCACCTGGCCCCAAATTTCTTTATGCTTTCTTTTCTTAAGGTTAGCAAGATGCTTGGACCTGATATATTAGAATTGCAGTGAGTAAATGTGTTTGTGTGATATAATTGTTTGTTTAAAATGTAGGGTTCTCAGTCGCACTTCAGACCAATGGAATCAAATATTGTGGTGCAGGCTTCCCAAATATTTTGGTAAGCATCTACATGATTCTGATTCATGTTAAGCATTTGTCTTCACCTTTTCAGCCACCTATAATATTATTGCTTAGTATGTCCACTTATTGGAGTTCTTTTATGTAACTTTCAGAATTCTGTGGGACTCTCACTTCCTTCAAAAAGTTCTGTTTCCCCAAGATATTTAAAAATTTTTATTTACTTTCATGTTGCTTATTGTTAAGATTCCTTACATAAAATGTATATGCTCTGGACTGGAAAATCCCTTAGAGCAGAGAATTTTAATACTTTGTCTTGACCCATAGGTAAGATATTTTACACCAGAGTTTAATGTGTGTGCATGTGTGTGCATACATGTGCACACACATACACCCTTAAACTGAAAAAAAAATTCACAAAACAATATCCTCATTTCATTAAATACATTTTTGTTATTCCTATTCTGTTCTGTTTTATTCTATTTCATTAACAGATATTTGTGGAGACCCATTTGAAAATATTATGGCTCACTCATGGGTCATTCTAAATGGTTTGGAAAACATAGATTTAAAGGGCTACTTTGAGCCCAGCAAAACATGTTGTAATATTTTCCTAAGTATTTAATTCCTGGAGAAATCATTAGCCTTTGTAATATAAAACAGATTTTTTTTTACAATGATAAGATTGTAGGTTAGCTGAAATTGAATATTCAAATGCAATGTGCTTAATTACGTGATAATTTTGCTTTGAGCTGGTATTTGCCAGAAATGCTTGTCTAGGCAAAGAATTTAAAAGGCTTGAAAAAAATTGTTTCATCAAAAGATTAAATGATTATATTCTGAATACAAAAGAGTGGATAAATTTTCTATAGTCTGAGATACAGTGTCTGTCTCTTAGAGTTAATTTAGCCTTTTCCTTTTTATAAAACAGTCCCTTGTACCTAATTAAACCAGGGAAGTCTCTTTTAAAGACTTTGAGAGTATCTACTAAGGCTGTTGGGTCCCTCAAGGACTGTAACAGGTAGACATTGTCATTTTCCATCTAAGAACCTAGCACAGTGCTCTTTACATACTCAATGCTCAATAAATCTACCTGTCAGGTACTATGATTATTACCTGGGTGACAAAATAATCTACACCAAACCCCATGACACATAGTCATGTTTGACCTTTTAACAAACCTCAAAGGTACCAATAAATCTAAAATAAAAGATAGAAAAGAAACTCAGAATTCGATTTCTGCATATTACTAAAATAACCTTTAAGATCAGTTTTAAATTTTAATTTTTTGTCTACAACAAAAAATGTGTATATGATTATGACTGATGATGTAGATCATTTCATGATCTAGCAATGACAAAAAGTAGCCTACATTGATATTCTTGGATTTTACTTTCATTCATGGTCATTCATTTATTTGAATATAAATGCAATATCTTATTACATTTATATTCAAATAAAGATACTAATGTGAGTTTTAAAAATATAGGCACAGGAAAAATGGGAAGTTACTTTCTATATGATCATGATTGTGTATCAGTGAGATTTTAAAACTAAATAATAAAAATTTTATTATTATGAAAATATAAAGAAACTATGGTTCAATACTGTTGAGTCTTCATTAGCTGACTCAATAAAGCTATAATTTAACACTTCATTAATTTCATCATAAGTCCTTGAAACCCATACTAGATTTTTAAAAATCTTGTTTTAAAATAATCTTATGTAGATAATAGATAATAATCTTATATAAGATAGTAATCTTATATAGATAATCTCAGCACTTTGGGAGGCCATGGTGGGAGGATTGCTTGAGTTCTGGAGTTCAAGACTAGCCTTGGTAACACAGTGAGACCTCATCCCTACTAAGGATCTTTAAAAAATCACTTGAGCACGGTGGCATGTACCTGTAGTCCCATCTACTCAGGAAGCTGAAGTGGGAGGAGCTCTTGGGCCCGGGAGACAAAGGTTGCAGTGAGCCAAGATTGTGCCACTGCACTCCAGCCTGGGCAACAAGAAAAAAAAATGCTTAATATAATTTCAAATTTAAAGACTTTGTTGAGATGTTTTAAGTTCTAACTTTTGGTCTATCCTGAAGAAGGTTCCACGTGCTGATGAAATGGATGTGTATTCTGCAGCTGTTGATAAAATATTTAATAAATGTCCGGCCAGGGACAGTGGCTCATATCTGTAATCCCAACACTTTGCGAGGCCTAGGCAGGTGAATCACCTGAAGTCAGGAGTTCGAGACCAACCTGGCCAACTTGTTGAAACCCTGTCTCTACTAAAAATACAAAAATTAGCCAGGTGTGGTGGCAGGCACCTGTAATCCCAGCTACTTGGGAGGCCAAGGCAGGAGAATTGCTTGAATCTGGGAGGCAGAGGTTGTAGTGACCCAAGACAGTGCCATTGCACTCCAGCCTGTGTCACAGGAGTAAAACTCTGTCTCAAAAAATAATAATAATAATAATAAATGTCTGTTAGTTCCATTTGATTTAAAGTCCCATTTAAAATTATTGTTTCTTTGTTGGTTTTTCTGCCTTGAAGATCTGTTCAATTCTGAGAGTGGGGTGTTGAAGTCCTCATCTATTAGTGTGATGGAGTCTATATCTTCCTTTATATCTAATATTTGCTTTATATTTTTTATATATATGCATGCTCTAATGTTGGCTACATATATATTTACATTTGTTATATTCTCTTGATGAATTGATCCTATTACCATTAAATGGTGGATTTTCTGTCTCTTTTTTACAATTTTTGATTTTCCTCTGCCTTATGTGACATAAGTATTGCTATTGCTGCTCATTTTTGGCTTCTGTTTGTATGGACTGTCTTTTTTCAACTCTTCATTTTCAGTCTATTGGTGTCTCTTGAGGTGAGATGACTTTCTTAGGGGTGGGATATAATTGAATCTTTTAAAAAAAATTATTCATTCATCCAGTCTACATCTTTTAATTGGGATATTTAATCTTCTTACATTCAAGATTGTTATTGATAAGTGAGGACTTACTCTTATCATGCTGTTGTCTTTTGGTTATTTTATATATCTTTTGTTTTTTTATTTCTGTTTTTCATGGAGGTTTGGTGGTTTTCTGTGGTGATAAGATTTTTTTCCTTTTCCTTTCTCCTCTGTATCTGTTCTAGTAGTGAGTTTTATACTTTTGCGTGGTTTCATGATGATAGTTATGACTTTTGCTTCCAGATGTAAGACTTCTCTGAATGTTTCTTGTAATGCCAGCTAGTGATGACGATTTTTAAAGTTTTTCTTATCTGAGAAAGACAACTTCTCCTTCATTTCTGAAGTATAGTTTTGCTGTGTATAATATTCTTGGTTAGCACTTTTCTTTTTCCTCAGCACTTTGCCTGTATTGTCCCATTCTGTCCTGGTCTATGAGGTCTCATCTGAGAAAGCTGCTGTTAGTCTGATGGAGGTTCTCTTATATGTGACTTGATGTCTTTCTCTTGCTGTTTTTAGAATTCTCTATGTTTGTGTTTTGATGATTTGTATATAATGTTCCTTTGAGGGTACATTTTGAATTGAATATATTTGGGACTGTTTGAGCTTCCTGGATCTGGATGTCAATACCTCTCCCAAGACTTGGGAAGTTTTCAGCTATTATTTTAATCAATAGATTTTCTGTGCCTTTTCCAGTCTCTTCTCCTTCTGGTAATCCTATAAAGTAAAAATTTGTACATTTAATACCATCCTCTAAGTCCTGTAGGCTTTCTTTACTCTTTTTCATTCTTATTTACTTTTCTCTGATTTTACAATTTCAGATGACTTATCTTCAAATTCAGAAGCTTTTTTTCTTCTGCTTGATCAAGCCTTCTGTTTCACCTATTATATTCTTTATTTCATAATCAAATGCTATAGCTATACAATTTCTTTTTGGTTCTTTTGTATGATATCCATCTATTTATTAAATATCTCATGCCCATCATGAATTGCTTTTCTGTTTTTTGTTGAATTGCCTACCTGTATTTTCTTGCATCTCACTGAATTTCCTTAAGATTATTATTTTTAATTCATTTTATGGAAATTCATAGGCTTCCTTTTCTCTGTGGTGTGTTACTGGAGAGTTATTGTGTTTCTTTGATGCTGTCATATATCCTTGCTTTTCCATGTGTTTTGTGTCCCTGCATTAATGTTTGTGTACTAGTGGAGCAACTACCTCTTTCAAATTTTTCAGAGTGGCTTTCATAGAAAAAGACTTTCACTTGAAGCTGGGTCTTCATGTCAATTGAGAAGAGTGTGGTAACTTTGGTTCCAAGTAGGTGCAGTGATATAGTATCCATGAAACTTCCTCTGCTGCTATCAACATCAGTGATTAGTGTGGGTGCCTCAAAGTCTATATGAGTTTGTGGCAGCAGTGGTGGCACCATTATCAGTTGTAAAGTTTCTTGGCATTGAGGGGTTTTGAGGTCCTCCATTTTTCTCATTTTCCCCACAATGAGGAACTGAGCCAAAGGAATCGCTCTTGCTGTTGGTTTTGATATTGTCTACAATCAGCTGCAGCAGTGCTGGGTTCCAGGCACAATTTCTTGGAGCAGCTGAGAAGCTGAGATCCTACACACAGCATTTTGTGAACTGATTGTGGCATTTCAGTTTTGAGGTTCAGGTTTACTCTTAGTGGCAGGGTTGGATATAGATTGCCTGTAGAGTCAGGATTTGTGAATCTGAGCTGCCCCCTCTTCCCCCACCCCAGCAGTTCATGCCCAGGGGACAAGATTGTAGCTGTGATTCAGACACTAGAGGACAGGGCATAGTCTGACCCAGCCCTAGGAAAGTAGGAGTACTCTGGAGGTTTGGACCTAT
Source organism: Cheracebus regulus (assembly GCA_963574635.1). NCBI lineage: Eukaryota > Metazoa > Chordata > Mammalia > Primates > Pitheciidae > Cheracebus > Cheracebus regulus. Next base: position 5,614 of record CAUYQU010068385.1, on the reverse strand, counting down.
GGAGTAGGGTATACTGCAGTTTGAGAACCTGAACCAATAGGGCTTAGTAGCAATTGAGGTCTTAGGAGATAAGGCATCAAGTAGTGGCGACTCTAGACTCTTGGAAGATAAGACTCCACAATATCCCAGCCTCTATGAGGTCAGATATAGCAGCAGAAAAGATCCAAGAATTGGGAAGCATAATCATGGGCCCTGGCAAGTAGGAAGTCTCACAGTGATGACTTCCATCCCTAAGGAGAGGGGTGTCTCAGCAGCTCAGACTCAAGAGGGATAGTGATACTTTAGTAAAACAGGATATTAGAGTGGTTTGACCTGTAGGATAGAGTGGCTCAGCTCAGCCACTACGGTTTCCCTGAGATGCAGGGTACTACTTCAGCTCAGCCAAGGCATCAATTCCCCAAGGGTTATGTGCTGCTTCAGCTTAGGCTCATGTTACATGACTACACTGGGTGGCCAAGGCACCATTTTCTGAGAGGCAAATCACTGCTTCAACTTTGGTACCAGAGAGGCATGTACTTGTATTAGTCCATTTTCAACTGCTGTGAAGAAATACTGAGACTGGATAATATATAAAGGAAAGAGAATTAATTGATTCATGGTTCAGCGTGGCTGAGGAGGCCTCACAATCATAGTGGAAGGTGATAGAAGAGCAAAGGCATATCTTACATGGTGGCAGGCAAGAGCATGTGCAGAGGAACTGCCCTTTAAAAACCATCAGATTTCATGAGACTTACTTATGATCCAAATGGAAGCTACCATTCAAAATGATATTTGGGAGGGGACACCATCAAATGATATCATTCTGTCCCTGACTCCTCCCAAATCTCATGTCCTCACATTTCAGAACCAATTATACCTTCCCAACCACAGTCCCTCAAGGTCTTAACTCATTTCAGCATTAACTCAAAAGTCTACAGTCTAAAGTCACATCTGAGACAAGGCAAGTCCCTTTTGTCCATGAACCTGTAAAATCAAAAGCAAGTTAATTACTTATTAGATACAATGGGGTTACAGGCATTGGGTAAATACACCCATCCCAAATCTCATCTTGAATGGTAGCTTCCATAATCCTCACTTCATGGGAAGGACCCAGTGGACAGTGACTGAATCATAGGGGCTGATTTTTCCCATGTTGTTCTCATGATCATAAATAAGTCTCATGAAGTCTGATGGTTTTATAAATGGGCTTTTCTTTTCTATTGCATCATCAGGTTGGAAAATTTCTAAACTTTTATATTCTGCTTCCTCTTGAACACTTTGTTGCTTAGAAATTTCTTCTGCCAGATACCCAAAATTATCTCTCTGAAGTTCAAAGTTCCTCAGATCTCTAGAGCAGGGACAAAATGCCTCCAGTCCCTTTGCATAGCCTTTACTGTACTGTTTTCCCAAATGTCAGATTACCACTTCAGCTCATGCACAGGAGGATGTGGCTGCTCTGGGAGGCCAGAACACATTTTCCTGGGATGCCAGGTATTGCTTTAGCTCTAGCACAGGAAGGTAGAGTGCAGCAGAAACTGGGAGAAGTTTATTGCATGGCTTTACCAAAGTGCCTCTTCCCTAAAAGGGTATATGTAGCTTTACCTTGAGTCCAATTGATAGGGACAGTAGGAGGAAAATTCTGAGCGAAGAGCATTCGGTCCCTAGGAAGGGCCCAAGCCTCAAGCCTGGAACCACAGCCCAAAGTGAGAACACACATCCATGCTTTCTTGCTCAAATATTACCTTTTCCAAAACCACCCACGGCCCACCACCCTCCATTCTGCCCATAAAAACCCCAGACTTCACCAGTAGACAGAGAAGAAAAGCAGCTAGATATTGGAAACTATGGTTGGACATCGGAGAGAAGCAACTTGATCTCTGAAGGATGGCTTGATGGTGTAGCTTTGGAGAGGAGTCTGGTCAGGTATGGCCAGACTATGGGGGAAGATTACATTCCTGTTTCGTCATTCCCCATTCAGCTGAGAGTCACTTTCGCCAGCAATAAAATCCTCCACATTTACCATCTCCAATTTGTGTGACTTCATTCCTCCTGGACACCGGACAAGAATTCAGGTGCAGATGCAAAATGTTGTCACACTGACCCACCACTGAGCTCTGAACACTTAAGCCATCTGCAGATGGCAGAGCTAAAAGTTCAATGACTATAACACTCCTTCTGGGTCTTCAGGAGTCATGGGCATCCCCCTAGATACTGCTGGTGGGTCAGGACAGAGTTTGTTCCTGCCAGTACCCAAAAGTGCTCACTTCAGCTCCTGCACCTGCTCACCTGCATGCTCTCTCCTGTGAAGGGTTGAGCACACTGGGTTCAAGTGGTTGGAGTTCACCTCTGCTGTCGCCTATGCACTCTAGTTCCCATCCATGAAGGGGTCAGGGAAAACCATGGAGCCAGGTAAACCTACAACTGGGAGAGGGGTTTTGGAGCAGTTCTGCCAAAGCACCGTTTCTACAGGCAGAAGTGTTCGGCTTCAGCTCTACTTGCTATATGCAGGGCGCAGAAGTAACTGGAAGTGTTAGATGGAGCAGCTCCAACAAAGGACTATTTCCCTCTCTGAAAGAGTGCACAGCTTAAGCTTAAGCCATGACACTCCCTCATTTCCCCTCCCTCCCTCCCTTCCTCTTCCTTTCCTTTCCTTTCCTTTCCATTCCTTCCTTTCCTTTCCTTTTTCCTTTCTTTCTTCCTTCTTTCCTTCCCTTTTTCTCTCTTTCCTTTCTAAAAGTCCCCCAGGTTGCTGCAAACTTCTGGTTAATTTCCAGAGTACTGAAATAGTCAATGTTGGCCATTTTGCCAGTTTTCTCATTGCTTTTATGGAGGAGAGAATTTTCAGAAGTCCTTATTCAGCCATTGTACTGACATCCAGAGCCACTGGACTTTAAGCCACTGAGTGAACCTGTCTAAAGAGCTTATTTCAGTGATATGAGTAAACCAAAACCAGAGAGGTTCTCTTGTAATTATTACTCTGCTTTAGATTCCAGGACCTTCCTACATATATGGGATAGATTTGAAAAAAGATGTCTGACAATGTTGATTGAGACTCAATTTAATACTGGGTTAGATACTCTGGGGCCTTTAAAGTGAGATTTAGCTGACTCAAAGAAATTAGTTACTTGGCATTTCCTGCACATTTGATTTTGAGGTGGCAAGTTAATATCGGTTACAGTAGCCTCTAGCTACTTTTCTTTTCCTTTCTTTCCTTCTCTCTCTCTCTCTCTCTCTCTCTATCTCTCATCTTGAGTCTCCCTTTCCTCAAATCTGTTTCACACACTCATGATTGCTGAGGCTTCTAAATAACTCATTTTCATCCAAAGGCTCCTTTGTGATTACCCCATTAATTAGAGCAATTAAAAAAAATAACGGATAGCTTCAGGGGCACCAAGAGCTCCCTGCACACACATACCCACACATACATACACATCATGTAAATAGGGCTTTTGTTATATACTAAGTTTCAACATATGATGATTGATTGCTAAGAAAAATGTTTAAAACTGATTACTTGATAGTATGTTTTCGCAAATACAAATGAACTGGTGAACTTGATAAAGCCAGATTCCCTGCCTTCAGCTTCAGACACACACACACACACACACACACACACACACACACACACACACACTAGAGTTATATGGTGAGTATAATACAGGTGGTCTTCAGATAACCATTTGGAAAAAGCAAAAACAATTTACAAGAGTATAAAAAAGCCAGCATTCAAAATGTCTCATAAATTGGTCAAGTCTACTTTTGCAAACTTTAAAGAGGCTGCTTTCCCAAGATTGTCTGTTGTATGTATTTTGCTCATGCTCTGCCTTGGCTGAATTATTTACTTCCATCTGACATGCATTATTCTTCTTTTATGCTTGACTTCATTCTACCCTTCCTTAAGGTTTAGTTGAAATTTCACCTGCTACGTTTTATTGACTATACCTAATTTAGCCTACAATGATCAGAAGGATGAATTGGGCTAAATGCTACTATTTCTCCAAGTAACAGCAATGATTACTTAATTTAAAATTTTTTGATTTCATCACCTTAGGGTTTAAATATGACTTGCTTTTCTCTCCCTGATTAGCTGGAAACCCTTGCTGGGCCTGTCAGCCAAACCTGGCCTGAGACCACAGGGCAGGGAGACAATTCTGATCCAAAGATGTGTCTAGGAACAATATGGAAGCAAAAAGCCAGGTGAATAGCTCCTCTCAAGTGGCAGTCTGACAAGACAGAGAGGAAAGACACAGATGGAAGCCACTGAATAGAAATAAGGAGTCCCACATGAGAGTTAGTTCTGAGTAAAGTGCCAGTATTTGTACTGTGAGCTTCATTTTTGCACAGGCTAGCAAAATAGGCCTGAGTGGAGACATCACTGGAGGCACTGACAGAGAGATGGAATCATAAATTATAAATTACATATTTCTTTCTCTTAAAAAGGATAAAAAAACACACATGCAAAAAACTAACCCTAAAGGGCCAAAACTTGCTTGTCTTAACTCACTCCTAGAGAGACTATCTTTGGCCTTAGGTTTGGTTCTTTACTTTCTTCCATCAGTCTCAACATTAAGAGCTCCTCCAGGTACTAGAGGACGGAGGGAAAAAATATGAAATAATCTTATGCTATGTTGATGATAGCAGAGGCAAAATAAGTGTTTATCTCATTTTAAATGTGAAATACTGATAATTATAGAGGGTTACCAACTGTACTATATTAAATCATCATTAAAATATGTTTCATAATTTTTGTAATAATATACAGAATATTTTTATATAAGAAAAGGCGCTGATTTATTTATTCTCCCACAAAACTACTTTTAGTGTCATTTAAAATTATTTAGGCTGGTATAGTGGCTCATGCCTATAATCCTAGTACTTTGGGAGGCCGAGGCAGGTGGATCACTTGAGGCCAGGAGTTCAAGACCAGCCTGGCCAACATGGTGAAACTCTATCTCTACTAAAAATACAAAAACTAGCTGGATGTGGTGATGTGTGCCTATACTCCCAGCTATTTGGGAGGCTGAGGCATAAGAATTGCTTGAGCTTTGGAGGCACAGGTTTCATTAATCCGAGATCACAGCACTGCACTCCAGCCTGGTGACAGAGCAAGACTCCCTCTCATTAAAAAAAAAAATTATCTAGACATATGAAAACAAAAAAATTTTAAAACTCTAACTTGTTATTAAAAATGTTAATATAATTTTTCCTTAAGTCACTCTATGCCATTTGATGATGCTTTCATACCATTTTCATATATATACACATATTTCCTATATATACATATATGTGTATATACATGTATATACATATATACACACATATATGTAATTGCGTTTTACATTTTGGGGTGCATGTGAAGAATATGCAAGATCGTTGCATAGGTACATACATGGCAATGTGGTTTTCTGCCTTCCTCCCCATCACCTATATCTGACATTTCTTCCCATGTTATCCCTCCCCAACACCCCTCCCTCCTCTGTCCCTCCCCTAGTTCCCCCTGAAGACCTCAGTACCCTTCCCTGTGTCCATGTGTTCTCATTGTTCAACACATGCCTATGAGTGAGAACACATGCTGTTTGATTTTCTGTTCTTGTGTCAATTTGCTGAGAATAATGGTTTCCAGGTTCATCCATGT